>JADAXU010000088.1:27500-78759 GCA_018340775.1 Taxus wallichiana var. yunnanensis | reverse complement strand
CATTTGTATCTTCGTTCAGTTACGTATTACTGATTTGGTTCCCAATCGACTTTGAGTATGTCTGTGTTAAAATCATTTTTAAGTATTTGTTTAATTTTTTAGTGATAGGAAGGAGTTTTTAAAACAAGTGGGTTTTGTCTTTTTTAAATATTATTTTTAGTCGTATTAGTTAAATTCGGCCCATTAAATGACAATTGTATACGATTCCATTTATTCCATTGACTATAGTTTGTAAGGTAGCATTCATGTCATTTTATGTTATTTTTGTGTAAAAATTATAATCTATTATGTATAGATTATTAATTTATTCTACAAAAACATTTGGGTCACAAGTGTACAATTGTGAGTAATTTTCATTTTAGGTCTAAATATTGTTGTTCATCAAGATAAAGAGTATTTTTGGTCTAGTCAAGTCAAAAGTATATTGTAAAAGTTTCGTTATTGTCAAGTTAATTAAAATAGGTGATTTTAGGTTATCTGTCTAGTCATGTCTTCTTGTCCAAGTCAATAGTGTTATATGGTTAGTCAAACCATAAAGTTTTGTTTTGTGAGTCAAAACTTGTAAAAATTAAAAAAAAATTCCTCACGGACGTATTTTCGGTGTTACCTGATGTTTAGAAAACAAAGTGTTTCACATTGTAGGAGGGAATAAAAGAATAAGCACCATGTGGAAACATATGTGCCTCATGATCAAATCTAAATTGAGTTACAGCAGCATGTTACACTAGAGCGGGAGGCATCGGAGGGATGGAATATGATCGGCCACCTCTGATAATTCATAAGCTCAGTAATGAGCTTTACCCAACTAGATGTGGTGGTATATATAGTGCGGGTATTCAGTGTGCTTTAGTTTTTCTATGAGTTTCTTTGTAGTGTTCCTATTGCATTTTGTATTGTGTATACTAGAAACCAATTGTATAGAATAATGGGATAACTACGGTGATCACTACGTATGTTAATCATCTAACTATCATACTTCATTGGAAGATGATCGGTCAGTGAATATGTTCATTGGCAATGGTGATCATGTGTAGCAAGATCCGGGAAGTGAGATAAAACATGATATATTTTTTCTTTTTCTATCTTCCTATTTGGGGTATTTCACACATTGTAGGGGGAATAATAACCAATGTTCCATTCCCATTCGCGAAATGGATAAAGTCAAGGGTAGACTTAGTGGCCAGTGGTGGTTTCTTGTATTTGTTCTAGATCAAGTGGTAGCAATTGGGATTCTTGAAATTGGAAATGATGAAATCTTTCCGGTATGTGTTTTTATTGTTTATTTTGGTGAGATGTGTTTCCTATGTTATTATCTTGTAGTTATTGATATTAATGAGGATAAAATAGTAATTAGCACATCACTTGATGTGGTTTTGCAGTAAAACCACTTGAAAACCACCAATATCAGTTTGTGGTCAGTAGGTGTAAAACCATCCGTGAAGAGTTTGTTGATTGTCTTGTGAAAATCACTTATCATGAAAGTAGGTGTAAGTACGAAGGAAGGTTTTCCCCATGTTCACGTTAAGAGGAGAATGTCGGGGAAATATTTATTTCTTTAACTCCATTAATATTAATGATTGAATATTTTCTTAGAGGTAAATATATATGGGTGATGTAAATGTTAATGTGAGTTATTTGATAAATAACTCATATAACAATATTAGTTTAGGTGAGTTTTAATAACTCATGTATAGGTGTTGAGAGAGAGAGATTTGTGGGAGTGTTGTTGAAGAACCTCCTTGTTTTTAGGAATGAGACCGTTACTACATATGTATAATCCCCGGTGATATGAGATTTAATAATAGAGCATTATTGGAGTTTCATATAGTTTAAGGGTTTTAGCATTTAGGGTTTAGGGCTCAAGAGTTAATGTTTAGGGTTAATGTTTTAGGGTTTCGAGGTTTATTAGGCGGTTTAAGGTATTTGGTTTTGGAGTTTAGAGTTTAGGGTTTAGTTATTATATTTTAGGGATTGTCGAGGGTTTAGGTTTTAGGGCTCGGTGTTTAGAGTTTAGTGCTAGGTGTTTAATGTTTAGGGTTTTGGAGTTTAGGGATTAGGGTTTAGGGTTTAGTTAAGGTTTAGGGTATATGGATTAGGAGTTTAGGGTTTTAGCATTTATGGTTTAGGTTTTAGGGTTTAAAGTTTAGGGTTTAGGGTTTAGATTTTAATCCTTCTTAATATGGTTTTGAGTTTCCATCTCCATGGATAAGGATTTAGGGTTTTATGGATTAGGGTTTAGGGTTTTGGTTTTAGGGTTTAGAGATCTCGAGTTTAATGTACCCCAGGGTGTAGGGTTTAGAGTTATAGTTTAGTGTATACTTTATGGTTTATTTGGATGTGGATAAGAATTTAGGGTTTTAAGGGTTTTGGTTTTAGGGTTTATGTTTTTATGGTTGAGGTATAGTGTTTAGGGTTTATGGTTTATGGTTTATGGAGTTAGGGCTTAGGTTTTAGGGTTTAGTGTTTAGGGTTTAGGGTTTATAGTTTTTGGTTTAGGGTTTAACATTCAGAATTTAGGGCTATAAATTTAGGGTTTCGTGTTTAGGATTTAGTTTTTAGGGTTTACGTTTAGGGTTTATGGTTTTTAGTATTTAGGGTTTAGGGCTTAGGTTTAATGTTTAGTGTTTACTTTTTAGGGTTTAGGTTTTATTAGGGGTTTATAGTTTTGGTTTTTGGTTTGGGGTTTAGGGTTTAGGGTTTTGGGACTTAGTTTTAGGGTTAATGGATTAGGGATAAGGGTTTCGGTTTAAAAGGGTTCTTTCGATTTAGGGTTTAAGGTTTAGGATTATGGCTATCGGGTTTACGTTTTAAATTTTAGGTTTAGAGACGAGGGGTTTAAGCATGTGTATGTTTTAGTGTTTATGGATTAGGGTTTAGGAATTAGGGTTTAGAGGTTTAGGGATAGGGTTTAGGGTTTAGGGTTTATGGTTTATGGTTTAGGGTTTATTGGGTTTATGGTTTTTAATTTATGGGTTTATGGTTTAAGGTTTAGGCATCTCAAGGGTTTTATTTAGGGTTTAGGATTTAGTGTTTAGATTTTTAGGGTTTAGGGTAAAGGGTTTATCATTTAGTCTTTAGGGTTTAGATCTCGAGGGTTTTATGGGTTTAGGATTTAGGGCTCAAGGTTTAGGGTTTAGGTTTTATGGTTTATGTATCTGGGTATAGGGTTTAGTGTTTAGGGCTTAGTGATAAACATTTATTGTTTAGGGCTTAGGGATAAAATATTTAGGTTTTAGGATTGAGAGGTTTCAGGTGTTTAGGATTTTTATTTTAGAGTTTAGTTTTTAGGTTTTAGGTTTTAGGGTTTAGGGTTTAAGGTTAGGGCTAAGGGTTTAGTTTTAGAGTTCAAGTTTTAAGGGCTCAGAGGTTTAGGGTTTAGGATTTAGGGTTTAGGGTTTAGGTTTTAGTGTTTAGGTATTAGGGTTTCAGGATGTAGGGTGTAGGGTTTAGGTTTTAGGTTTTGTAGTGTTTAGAGTGCACTATTTAGTTTTAGATTTTAGGGTTTAGTGTTTAGGGTTTTAGTTTTTTTGGTTTATGTTTTATGGTTTAGAGATCATGGTATAGGGTTTAGGTTTTAGGGTTAATGATTAAGGGTTTATGGTTTAGGGATAAGGGTTTATTTTTAGGGTTTAAGGTTTAGTGTTTAGGATTTATGGTTTAAATATTAGGACTTATGGTTTAGGGTCTATGGTTTTAAGGTTTACAATTTAGGGGTTAGAAGTATAGGGCACTTGGTTTAGGGTTTAGGTTATAAGGTTTAGTGTTTAGGTCTGAGGGTTTGGGGTTTAGTGTTTAGGGTTTATGGTTTAGGTTTTAGTGTTTATGGTTTATGGTTTTTAGGGTTTAGGTTTTAGGTTTTAGAATTTACTAAGTTTAGGTTTTAAGTTTTGTGGTTTATGGTTCACGGTTTAGATTTTAGGGTTTAGTTTTAGGGTATAGTGTTATGGGTTAGGGTTTATGGTTAAGGACCTAGCATTTAGGGTTTATGGTTTAGGGATAAGGGTTTAAGGTTTATATTTTATTGTTTAGTGTATAGGATTTAGAGTTTAGTGTTTAGGGTTTAGGGATAATGACTTAGGATTTTAGGTTTAGGGTTTAGGGCTTACCTTTTAGGGTTTTGGGATGAAGGTAGAGTCTTTAGGGATTGGGGTTTAGGGTTAAGGGTTTAGGACTTTGGGTTTATGGTTTAGGGTTTACACTTTAGGGTTTAGGGTTTAGGGATTAAGGTTTAGAGTTTAGGTTTTGAAGGTTTTAGCATTCGAGTTTAGGGTTTAGAGTTTTAGGCTGGGGGTTTTAGTTTTAATAGGTTTAGGGTTTAGGAAGCATTAGGGTTTTTTTTCTTAGGCTTTAGGTTTTATGTTTTAGGGATCAAGGTATATGGTTTTATGGTTTAGGGCTTATGTTTGAGGGTTTAGGGTTTAATGTTTAGGACTAGGTGTTTAGGGTTAGGGGGTTTAGAGTTTTTTTTTAGGGTTTAGGTTTTGGGGATTAGGGTTTAGGTTTTAGCATTTAGGGTTTATGGTTTATGGTTTAGGGTTTAGTTTTTAGGGTTTAGGGTTTAGGGATTATGCTTTAGGGTTTAGGGTTTCAGGTTTAGTGTTTAGGGTTTAGGGTTTAGTCTTTATTGTTTAGGGATCGGGGTTTAAGGCTCGGGTTTAAGATTTTGTTTTAGGGTTAGGGATTAGGGTATAGGGTATATGGTTTAGGGTTCGGGATAAGAATATAGGGTTTAGAGTTTAGGGTGCTTATTATTTATGGTTTATGATTCAGGGTTTTATGGTTTAGGGTATAGTATTTAAGCTTTAGTGTTTAGGGATTAATACTTAAGGGTTTTTAGGGTTTAACGTTTAGGGTTTAGTTTTTAGGGTTTAGTACTTCATTTTTAGGGTTTACGGTTTAGAGTTTTGGGTTTAGGGTTTAACATTTATCATTTAGGTCTATGAATTTAGGGTTTATTTCTCACGGTTTAGGGTTTTATGTTTAGGATTTAGTTTTTAGGGTTTATAATTTAGGGTTTAGGGTTTAGTATTTAGGGTTTAATGCTCAAGGTTGATGTTTATGGTTTATGTTTTATGGTTTAAGGTTTAGTAGGGGGTTTATGGTTTTGGTTTTTTGGGTTTAGGGTTTAGAGTTTAGAGTTTGGGGTGTAGGGTTTAGGATTTAGGATTTAGGGCTCGGGGTTTAGATTTTAGGGTTAAATGATTAGGGCTAAGGGTTTAGGGTTTATGGTTTAGGTTTTAGGGTTTAGGTTTTATGGAATAGAGTTTAAGGTTTAGCATTTAGGGCTAAGGGTTTATGTTTTTTAAAATTTAGGGTTTAGGGCTAGGGGTTTAGGGTTTAGGGTTTATGGTTTAGGGTTTATGGTTTAGGGTTTAGATTTTAAGGTTTAGGGATCATGTTATAGGGTTAAGAGGGTTTAGTGTTTACGATTTAATTTTAATTTTTGGGATTAGTGGTTTAGGGATTGGGTAAGTGCGGGGAAGTTGATGGAGCCAGTATAGGGTCATCCGTGGACATCATATTGCAAATAACAACATAATATCAACTTGTAGGGATTATTAGCAATGCATACACTCAAAATTAGAAAAAATTATATCAATATGAATCGTAGCATCCGAAATCTAGTTTCTAAAATACTAATTTTTTTAAAAAAATGGACAAGTTTAGCTATATTAAACACTCAAAATTCAATGACTTGGTATTTTTTTTTTAAAAAAACACCTATAAGATTATAGTCCGTTTGCCCGTGATTTGGATGACCAAAAATTGATATATATTTTTTCCTTTGGTGAGAAGTTAGATGCCACTATCTATCTTGGGATAGATTTTATTTTGTATTTTTTGAGAAATATTTTTATTTTTTATGATTTTTTCCGTGAAAGTGGTATGAAAACATAAAGAAAACAAAGCACTTTCCATTTGCCCACCATAACTTCATCAAAAAATATTGAAATCAAATAATTTTTTTTTGAACATGTATATAATTTCACCACGGTTGGGATGGTATAAGTTTTATCACATTCTGACAAGTGAAACAAAATTTGCAATCTTAAACGTAGACATAAACATTCATAGGAAAAAGTGTCTTAAAGACCTACTATTAGTAAAAAATTATAAAATGATATTTATCCTATTCTATTCACTTTAAAATCAATATTTCTACAAAGATAATAGTCTCCCCTACGCGATGGTACCATTTTATGACATATTTTTGACTTTTTGGCATGGTTCAAGTCCGCGGAAGACTAAATTTGATGTTTTGTTATTTTTGATGTAAAATTTAGGATTTGATGTCCACTTAATTGTCCCCCAACTTGCTGCACTTACCCAGATACCAACACTCAAATCAAACACTAATACTTGGGTGGTATTGTCCCATTATTTAGGGGTTCTATCATGTCATTTTTAGATTAAGGGTTATGGACACATATATTTAACCAAGAATCCCCCTTTCAAATTAGTCCCTAGTCTAGAATTACTTCATACATATTTAGGTTACAGGGATTCATTCTCTAATACCTTATCTATCCCTCTTTCTTGTATTTAATTTTTAGGTCTTTTTTTAATTTTTTAATTCTATTATGTTTATCTCGACTAGTTTGTCCTTATCTTATATTTAATTTTATTAAATCATGAGGTTTGAAAATAAGATCAATGTTATAGAAATTTTAACTTTAAAATACTTGAAATGTTCCTCATTTGTTGTAATAATATATTTTGAACTTCAGAGTACAAATTTGAAACATTGATGAAGAGTAGAGGAATGGATTCCATAGGGCATGGATTAGGGACCAAGGGTTTAATATTGTAATGAAAAACATTGTCCATAATATAAAATGTGATAGGTTTTAGGATAAATAGTACATCCAAAGATTTTACCAATTTTATGCGCAAGATGTTATCAAACTTCTTAAAAGAATATTAGTATTATAAATGGTGCTCATGAACATACCCATTTGTGATATAAAAGAGATAGGGTTAAGCATTTAATGCATATTTATTATCAAGTAACATTTTAATAAGAAACCAATGAGTCTATACATTAATAAGTAGGGGTTGACATTGATCCATTATATGTGTAGGAGGTAACCTCATAGGAATGAATATAATATTCTTATCTATAATTTGAAATGGGTCATGAGCATTTACGGAGGGTTTATGATTTATGAAATGGGATTGAGGTTTTAGCCTCAAATAGCTAAATTGTATTTTCTTGGAGGTAGAGTGAAATTTGATATTTATGATCAATTAATTATCAGATAATCGTCCAAATATTGGGTTTTCTGAGTGACCAATACATATTTATAGTCAAAAGATCCATTAGATTAAAAATATGTAGCTTGAGGTTTAGCTTTTCAATACCAATAGGTGGAGGGGAGATATAGGGTTTACCCTCATGTGAAAAGGTTTGTAAAATCATTTAGGGTGGGAGAGGCAACCATGCAAAATGCCTTTGAGAAGGAGTTTGTATTTGAATAATTGTAGATTTAGGCATTAGGGTATAAAGTGAATTCATTAGGGAATCAGGGTTTACTAACCGTTTAGGGGTAAATAAGAGCACCATTAATTATATCGAAGTTTAGTCAGTTTAGGGTTTAGAGTTTAATCAAACGTTAATACACATGATAATTGGGAATTAGGGTTTATGGTTATTTGAGAATGGATTTAGTTTTTTTTAGTTTAGCATTTAGGGCTAAGGATTTAGGGCTAAGGATTTAGAGTTTAGGAGAGGCATAAGTGGTTTAAGGATTAGGGTATAAGGTTTAATGGAAAGGACTCTAAATCTCATATAAATTTCATAAAATATTTATGGTTTAGATCTAGCCATGGTTAAGCAAAAATGAGTTAGGGCCTAAGATAAGGAAAATGAATCATAAGAAATTAGCCACCTCGAAGGATTTCATATTAAAAAAATTAAAAACAAATTCTATTTTATATTATTTTATTGTATATTTAATATTTTTCACAAATTTAGAGCTTAAATATTTCCGTTGACCTTTAATTAACCAAGAATTAATATGTTTGGATGTGAGTTAAGAATATGTATTTTGTGATGTTAACCAAACACGTTGGGGTTTAGGGAATTTGGACCCAATAAGGGGTATTAGGGTTTTGGGAGGTTCATATGACATTCCAGGGATAAGGATCTTTGAGGATTAAATTGATGGAGGTTTTTTTGGGTGACAGGGTTTAAGGTTTATGGTTATGAGTTTAGGGTTTGTGGATTAGGGTTAGATCTAGTTTTAGATTTATGGTTTAAAGAAGGGTTTAAGTTAAAAGGTTTTAGGTTTTATGGGTTTAGGAACAATAGGGTTTAGGAGTTTCATAACATATGATTTGTATTTTATGATTTTATTCCTAGGGTTTCAAATTCTTATGGATTAGGATAGGAGGTTTAATTTGATTTGAGAAATTATTTAGGTTAAGTTTCTACTGGGCAATTAGGGATAAGGCTTTAGGGATTCTTTTTAAAAAAATTTAGGAAGATGATATACGTATGATTATTTAAGTTTTATTGTTTATGGTTTATGGTTAAGGAAAAATAAAAGGGTTTAGGTGGTTTCATATGGATTTAGGTTTTAAGATTTGAAAATAAAATAATCCTAGGACCTTAGGGTTTATAGATTAGGGCTTAGGTTTTACATAGTCGTAGTGTATAGATTTTAGGGTTTATATTTTATTATGGATTGTTCCTAGAGTTTGCAAGATTCTAAATTTAGGGCTAAAAATTTAGGGTTTTGTGGTTTAGGATTTAGTTTTTAGAGTTTATAGTTTAGGTTTTAGGGTTTAGTAAGGAGGGTTTAGGGTTTGCCATGTTTTAGGGTTTAGAGTTTTATTAGGGGGTTTATGAAATTTTTTTTCCTATTTACATAGGATTGGGTTTTGGTTTAGGGTTTCACATTTATAGGGTTAATGATTCATAATAAGGTTTTATGGTTTAAACTTTAGGAGACCTATAATTTAGGGTTTAATGTTTTTGAATGATTTATGGCTAAGGGTTCCATAGAATAGTTAATTTTAAATACTTGGGTTTAAGGTTTAGGTTTTAGGTTTTAGTGTTTAGAACTTAGAGTTTACATTTAGGATTGTGTCTTTGTTCGGATATAGGTTTAGGGTTTAAGATTTTGTTAAGCCATTTCTAATTTTTGAAACTAAAAGTCAAGATAACCATAGATTTTTGTTATATCGGAATATTCTTCTAGAATAGATCTATTTGAGAAGATTTTCAGGTTTTGGAATAGTTTTATAACATGACAACATATTTTTTATAGATGCTTTTTATAGCAAATTGTTCCTCAAGTCAAACCCAAATAAAAAATAATTGGTTTAAACAATCGAATATGAAGTTTGTGGGACCTTGAAGCTTCTAAAGATAAAAACATATTTCATGTCATATGTTTCCATGCCTTTCTATTATCCATCCATTTTCCCTTGTGTCATTAAGGGTTTTAGGAACCTTTAAACATTTGGAAATATCCCATACTTCATGTCGCAAAATTTGCTGAAACATTGAAAAGGGAAAAAGTATGAAATATTTGTGTCATTTTCCAGGGAAAAAGCATATGAATATTAATGCTTCTTGTCATTGTGTTTGCAAACATGAAGTACTCAATAAAAAGTGATGTGTCCTAATAAAAAAGGAGGATTTTTATAATACTTGTAGATTTACAAGTATATTTTGGCCTATTATAATTTGTAGATTGAGGATTTTCTGAATGCATGCTCTTCCATACACTCCAAAGGTAATATTGATTTCATGCTCAAATTATAGCATGAATATCATTTTTGATTAATTTTCAACGTGGTTAAATTGTATTTTACCTGCTCTTTTGCTTGTGAGTTCTATTATATGGTTTTTTAGAAGACCACAGAAGATAATCGCCTAGAGGATTTTGACATTCATCCCATTAAGTGGTGACTTTTTTAGACCTTTTAGGTGAATAGGGTTTTTATTGTCTTCTTCATTTTTGGATTTCATGACACATCTTTATTTCCTAAAGATTTAGAAGAGGGTTCATATTTTATTGACCTTTGAATATACCATCCTTATGTTGTTCAAAGTAAATGAGAAGACTAAAAATGTAAATATTGCCTAATGACTACACCTATTATATGTCTTGACATCTCATAATGGGTACAATTCTTATATTTTATAAATTTTGTAGAATTGCCTTGGGATCTTAGATCTCTAATTTCCCCTCACCATGTTGACATTATTATTATCGAGCTCATCCAACTGTTTATTGTTGTGGAAAATCAGCAGCACCCCCTGGATGTTGATCAGATTTCTAGTTTGATCATACTAGCATCCAGTGTGATTGCACAACATTGAATCCTCTTCCCAAGTGTGGGACTCACAAAAATGGAAGAGGAATCTCCAGATTAGAGGTTGGTTCCTCAACTCCTCTGATCAGCTATTTTACTTGCATAATTGCAGAGGTTTAAACTCCTAAATCTACTCTAAATTCCAAGGAGACAGAGATAGGGAATGTAAAAAGAAAGAACTAATGCTAATAGGTGATGCACCAAAGGAGTTGTAGACACCTGATGCTGCATGAAATACACAATCCACAAGGAAACATAACACAAAACATGCACAAATGCTCAAAATGTAATGAAAGATCAAGAAAGCAATGATAGATATATGAAAGGATTGAGGGATTTTAATCACAGAACATATATCAACATCTCAAATCAATACGATGAAATTACGATGATCCGAGGGCAAGAAAAGGTGCTACATTACATGGAAAGGTAAAATTTCTTCACAAATTTTGCCAGGAGGAGGAAGAAAAAGGAAGTTGCGAGATCAAAAAGTGTCTCTTTTGCAAAAATGAACTCATTTTGGCTTTTATAGTGCAAATCCACGACCCGGGAGAGAGAAACACGGAAAAACATGTAAGGGGTTCAACCATTGACCAAAATTCCATCAAAATAGCATGGGTGACCTAGAAACCCATTCCACGACATTTTTAACCATCTTTGGGAGAGAATGCGAGCCATTCTTCATTAAAAGCGGTGGTTGAAACGTCATTTCTGTTCATCACCACGTGCAGAGAGATTTTTTGATTTCTCTCTCTCAAACTCCATCAAAATGCAAAATTGACCCCAGAATCTTGTAGATAATTTCTCCATATTTCCATTGATATAAAGAACACATGAAAACCAAGCTCTGGATCGAAAGATATGGCGATTTGAAGTTTTAGGGCAAAACAGGGCCAAATCGGGTCGGTGGGAAAATAATTCGAATTTTTACCTTTTTGGTCATTTGGAAAATTTTCCAAAATTTCCCGTGCTCTGCCACTCTAGGTGCCACGTGGTGGCATCTCATTGGCCGTGGGCCTTTCAGGGGAAACTTTTCCCAAAAACCTCCGCCGAGCCATAACTTCAAAAATACATGGAGTTAGGAGGAAAAATTTACCTTTCTGGAAAGCTGAGAAAGAGCTCTATCCAATGGTGTCATTTCCAGAAGGTTTTGAGTGCCTGAAAAGAAAAATTTTGTGACTGAGGCACAAGAGAGGGAAGAATGAGAGGAGTTAGCCACAAAATGAGTAGGGGGCACATTTTGGATTTTTGGCGACTCGATGGGTCAATGAAGTTACTAGTTGCCTTTTAGCAATACATTGGGTAGTCATGAAATAACTTTTACATTGAAAACTTCCCTGAGCCATTGAAACCCATTGAGACTTGTTCTCACCAAAATGCCATAGCTGATCCTATTTACAAAGCTGAAAATCATACATGCTCCAAATGGAACATGCGAGTGTGCACAAGCTCAAAGCAAACCTCCTACTCATTCTAGCTTAGAAAGAGAAAGCAAACCTGATTGGTTGTGCTGAAATAGCTTCCTTTCTTCAAAATTTAACTTTGGCACTAAACATGGCTGATTGGATGAATGGAAAATCACCTCTTCCACCCAAATCATCAAGGTATCGAAAGGAAAATTCAATACCTCTTTTAGTTGTTACATTTGGATTGGAGAGGTATGACCCATTCTTTTTAGCTCATCCTCATTTTGAAGTTGTCAGGCTCTCCTTTGGTTCCAAAAAAATGGGTATGGTCCTTTGAGTATACTTGCCACTGATTTTCAGACTCTTCCCTTTTGAATGGATGGTGTGGAAAGCAATGGTAGAACCTTTTTGCCCTTTCTCTTCCTCCAATGAAGGACATGAAAGATTAAAATCTTCTAGTCTTGGTTCTAAAGAGCTGCTATAAGATGGAGGCTGCTGTAAATGAATGCTCTCCTTCATGACAGGTAGGCTCAAGTTTGGAACGTGGAAGATGAAAGAGAGAATGTGGAACTCAACTGGTTCTTCTTCACAAAATAGTCCTCAAATCTGCGTGATACACTACCTCATTATTGTCCTGCTGCAAATGCTCAACTTCCTCCATAGTGTCCACTTGATCTCAGTAACTTGATCATCATGGTTTCTTTCATCCTCCAACATTGAGTTTGAGAGATCAAACTCTTCTTCAGCACTAGAACTTGAGAGAGATGAAGTAAAATAAGAATTGAAGGTTCTCTTGTAGCTTGGCTTTGCTCAAAGCCCTTGGATCTACAATTTTCTCCTCCACAACTAGAATGTGCTCCTCTTCTTTTGGATTTGGAGTAGCTTCTCCCTCTTCTACTACTTGAAGACAATCTTGTTCTTGATAGAACTCTTCCTCTAGCACGAAGTTTGTTAAGTCAAACTCTTCGATCTGCTGCTCTAGAGGACAAGTTGGGACTATAGGATCTTCTTCAGAGCTTTCTTCCTCCATGGCTGATTGTGCAACTTGAATTGAATCAGCATTCTCTTCAAATAGAATGCTAACATGGACACTACTTTATGAGCAAACTGATTGCTGATCTGCTTCTTCTTTTTGCTCTTCTCCTCTGCAACGAAATTCAATCCTAACCACCACTTGTTTTCCAACTCCAACCTCTTCTAAAGGCTTAACCATCAAGGGGATCTTTTTCATCCCAAATTTAAGAACTCCAAATTTCTTCATCCTTGTTTGGATTTTCTTTTTGCTGTTGTTTTCCTTGACTAGAATTCTGATTTTTATCCTCCCAACATGGATTTGGGAATGCAAGAGGAGAAGTGGATTGTAACTCAAATGGCTAGGCAATTTTCATGGTGGTGGAGGTAGAAAACTCTTGTTTCTTTGGAGGAGGGGGTATTTGGCTGTTTGGAAGGGAAAAGGACAGAAAGAAGAATTGAGATGGGGTGGAAGACTAGGGAATGGAGAAATGGATTCAACACTTGGGACAACATGGAGGTTTAAAACTTGAAATTCTGAGATAAAACTAATTGGGTAAGAGGGAAGAGAAAACATAGAGATGGTGTGAACTTACCCATTGACAAGGTTGTTGAATACTCCTCTCATACCTTTATTTTTCTTCAGTCCACTTTGCAAACAATGGTAGTTTGTAATCATGAAGTCTAGCTTCTCTTGAGGGCTGAAGTGCCTTGGAAAAGGTCCCCCCATGGACAGGTGCTCTGCAACTGATTCTTAAATGCTTTCATTTGTGCTTGAGCCTGGATTGCACCATGTTTACCTCCATCTTTTGATTTGTTCGAAAGATCTGCATTTTCTTCTTGGCTACCATCACAACATACCCTTGTGCTTGACATGCTTCATATCCAAACTGACTTTGGCACTATTGCTCATATGGGTAGACATGCTGATTTTGAATTTGATCAAAATGTTGATTTGGAGGATTTGTAAAACATGTTGGAGGTGTGATATACTGCTATTGTAAATGTGAATTCCATGATGGAAATGAAGTCATGATTGCACAACTTCATGGAATGGAAAAGAGTGAAAATGATGGAAAGAAGAATGGGTGGAAATGAATGGAAAACAGGTTTGCAACTTAAAGAATGAGTTGTTTACCAGATGGAGTCGCCAGATGTGCTTTTGAAAGTGCCTCCAAAAGGCTGAATCTTTAACAGGAACACACCAACCTATCAAAGATAAAGTGGAAGACCTCTAGGTACCACAGTCTGCCAAAACTGTTGTTGCAAATCAGCAAGCACCCCTTAGATGTTGATCGATTTCTAGTTTGATCATACTAGCATCCAGTGTGATTGCACAACATTGAATCCTCTTCCCAAGTGTGGGACTCACAAAAATAGAAGAGGAATCTCCAGATTAGAGGCTGGTTCCTCAACTCCTCTGATCAGCTATTTTACTTGCATAATTACAGAGGTTTAAACTCCTAAATCTACTCTAAATTCCAAAGGGACAAGGATAGAAAATGCAAAAAGAAAGAACTAATGCTAATAGGTGATGCACCAAAGGAGTTGTAGACACCTGATGCTGCATGAAATACACAATCCACAAGGAAACATAACACAAAACATGCACAAATGCTCAAAATGTAATGAAAGATCAAGAAAGCAATGATAGATATATGAAAGGATTGAGGGATTTTAATCACAGAACATATATCAACATCTCAGATCCAATACAGTACATTACAGTGATCCAGAGGCAAGAAAAGGTGTTGCATTACATGGAAAGGTAAAATTTCTTCACAAATTCTACCAAGGAGGAAGAAAAAGGAAGTTGCAGAGCTGAAAAGTGTCTCTTTTGCAAAAATGAACTCATTCTGGCTTTTATAGTGCAAATCACGACCCCAGGAGAGAGAAACATGGGAAAACATGCAAGGGGTTCAACCATTGACCAAAATGCCATCAAAATAGCATGGGTGACCTGACAGACCCATCCCCTAACATTTTTAACCATCTGGGAGAGAATGTGAGCCATTCTTCATTAAAAATAGTGGTTGAAACGTCATTTCTATTCATCACCACATGCGCAGAGATGTTTTTGATTTTATCTCTCTAAACTCCATAAAAATGAAAAATTGACCTTGTAATCTTGTAGATAATTTCACCAGCTTTCCATTGATATAAAGAACTTGAAAAACTAAGCTCTGGATCGAAAGATATGGTGATTTGAAATTTTAGGACAAAAGCAGGGGCCAAATTGGGTCGGTGGGTAAATAATTCAAATTTTTACCTTTTTGGTCATTTGGAAAATTTTCCAAAATTTCCCCACACTCCACCACTCTAGGTGCTACATGGTGGCATCTCATTGGCCTGGGCCTTTCGGGGAAACTTTTCCCAAAAACCTTCGCCGAGCCATAACTTCAAAAATACATGGAGTTAGGAGAAAACTTTACCTTTCTCGGAAAAAGAAAGAGATCTATCCAATGGTGTCATTTCTAGAAGGTTTTGAGTGCTAAAAGAAAAATTTTGGTGACTGAGGCACAAGAGAGGGAAGAATGAGAGGAGTTAGCCACAAAATGAGCGAGGAGGCACATTTTGGATAACACCAACATCTTTCAACATCTAGTTTCAAAGTGCTTGAGGTTTTGTCGGATGCTCAACACCTTCTAATTCCTGCAATTTATAAGGTCTTGTTGACTACTCCTTAGACACCTTTTGATTCTCGTAGTGTGTGAGTCTCACCGATTGTCCAACACTTAATAATTTCGACACTCATCGATTATCAAGACTTTTGAAAGTTTACGACAAGGTATAATCTCTGACACACTCCATAGTGCATCGGTCTATGGGGTTGCTTAGCAAGTTCTCAAACCCAAATATCCAAACCAGAAGTGATCAGTGCACTCCTCCTCCAAAACTCCTCATGTCGGATCCTGGACCATCACAGGATAAGTTAGATAAGTCTGGGAAGATGAAGTACAAATTTAGGAAGGTGGAGTCTCCTTCCTACATTGATTGCAATTATGACATATGGGATACATAACTTAGAAATATAGACATGGAAGATTTTTGGAATAGAATCAAGGATTCTTCCCAGACCCCCTGGATGAGATCAACGAACTAGCAGTGGCCTCCCTCTTAAAAGCAACAAGATTCCCCATGTCTACTTAGTGCCCTGAGTTCATCTTAGCATGTGTTTCAAATTATGACTCTACTTCTCAAGATAAGAAATTAGGTAGGAGAGGTCATATTTAAGTTAGACGGAGGTTACTTTGATGACCTTCTCAAATTGCCTAACCGAGGAGTATGTGGATGTAGACCTCAAGTCAACATAGAAATCCTGGGACAAGGATCAAGATGACTTGCATTAGGCATGTGAATAGGAAATTCTTGATCGAAGGCCAAGCCGGCCATCTCAAGGTTCCCCAAGTTTGTCCCGAAGTGATTTCATCCTTGAGATCAGCGAAGCATCATCACCTTGCTTTAAGTCAAGTATTTGGACTCCACGAGTTAAGGAACTTCCAAGGATGGATGTATCAATTTAAGGTGATCATGAAGAATAATGAACAAGGGATTGATTTGGGTAGTATTATCAGTGTCGAGATAGACTCCCGGATGAAAACAATATTATCTATGGGAAAGTTTTATATGTCCTCATATATGTCACCTATGCATCAGCCGGTATGAGGAATTATCCCAGATTGGACACAAGGGGAATAAGGCAAATGAAAACATTTATCGGTATTTTCCTTAGCTAACAAGAAAGGGGTCCGAGGACCAATTCAAAAGAGTAAATGATGCTTTCTTTTACGAGAACATCGAAGGATGAACCCTAAACTCCGAGGAAAAATAGAGTCTCTGATGAGGCATGGGCTAAAGTTTCAAAATAGGGTTGTGTCTTCTTACAATTTAAGAATTTCATGTACCTTTAAGTGGTCATGTACCTAGGTGATCCTTTCCAATTACCTAGATACCCAGGAGACAAGCTGATCCTGATGGAGTTGGTCAAGAGATAGTTAGATTTCCACAAGTTCTAATAGAGTAAGCACAAGGCCACCATATCCTTCCAAATTTTCTATTAGAAGGTATACCTGCTTAATGGTGGTAAAATCCAAGAATGTAGTGCAGGAGCTTTAGGAGAAGTTAAAGAAGCTCATGAAGCACAGGGAGGGGTTTGAATTTCGAGGAGTTCTTAAGTCATATGGAACCGTGTACCTACATGTTCCTAGTATAGAAGACATCTAGGTTGATCTTCATCATGAAGTTTCTATCCATAGAAAGGATCATAGCAGGTTAACACTTGAAGATATTCATAAACTTGAGCTCGCTGACATCCCAGAGGGCGTTGGTGATAATGAAAGTTTTCTGGATGCTTCATACAACAGACTGAATGAGGATCAATACATTTTCCTAGCTATTGATTTGTGTATTGGTGAAAAAACCTCTATTGTGGATAGATCAGCTCTGATTATCACATGCTCTAAGGCATGGCTAATTTCTTAGGGAACGAGTTACAAAGAAGAGAGTGTTTTAGAGTTAGTTTCTTTAGAAGTGGGGCCCTCCAAAAAAAAGGACAAGATCTCTTCTAAGAGGCCTATAAAGGTCAATTTTTTCAAGAAGGGAGGAGAATAAGAGACCCCTTCATCTACCACTCCATTGAGATGGTGAACATACTAGATTCATTAACCCCACCAAAATAGGAGAAATCTCTTTAGAGGTAGAGGTGAGTCAACCTCTAATTTCACCTTTACTGATTGCCCAATAGAAGAAAGTTTATCTCTCGCTTCTCGGGATTTAGCTTTAGGATCTGCACCTCCTCCTTTGTAACCAATTCCACCTCCTCTTTCTCCATCTTCTTCATCATCCATGGTAAGCATCTTCTCTGGTCTCTCACCTCTCTTTGCTGGAACCAAAGTGACTAGATATGCCTCGCATCCTTCTACACCTCTATTCACTGAATCCATTACCACACTTGCAACTATTCCTACTCCAACGGTGAGTCTTCCTCCACCCTACAAGTGTGACCCTAACTCCTGCAGTTAGAAAATTATTCTGGCATGCCTGAATGGGTGCTTGATCAGGCTTTGAGGAAGAGGAAGGTGGTAGTTCCCCTACCAGCCTTTGATTTTACCTCACTCAAGGCTTTTTACTCTATGCTCAACCAAGAAACCCAAAAAAATTTCAAGGGTTTTAGTGGATGCTTCGGGCACAAATTTGTAGAGATAGCCACTCCTAGCTAACAAGACTAGAGAGGACATAATTTCCTCGACTATCATCGATAACCATGGTTGATCTAGGGGAAGTGACGGAAGAAGGAACACAACAAGATGCATGAGATGATATGAATGTGCTTTATGTCGGAAGTTAAAAGAAACAAAGGAAAGTAGGGATGATCTTAAGAGAAAGTGGAGTAGTTGACCAAAGTGTTACTCAAGCTCTCAAAGCCTCTTGAGTCAACACCATCGTCCTCTACTCCTATCGGGTTCGATTTCTCATGGTACCCATAATTGAAAAGATCAATGAAAAGGAAGAGTGGTCGATGAATGGAACCAAAGGCTGCTCTTGGAAGGAAAAGAATTCATCAAAGATCTTGTGAAAGTCAATCAATCTTTAGAGGATATAAAGAAATATGGAGAGAAAATGGATGATGAGTTTTTAGCAGAAATCAGGAACCTAGAGTTGATTTTGAAGCCCTCTAAATGATGAAACAGATCCCATACCACATCTTGGTCGAGGAGGAATCATTCCATATGGGGATAAAAATTTTCAGCTAACTAAAGCCATCAGATTTAGAATAAAGATTCTCAATGAATCTTGCGGCAAATTGAGAGAATCAAGAGATTAATTAGTCGATGGTAAGAAAAAATTAGAAGAAGAGGTGGTTAAAATCTATGCGAAGGTGTTGAGTGAAGGCTCGGGTATCCTACCTAGTAATGATATTTACAAATAGATCCAAGAATCAATTCAACATGAACCAACTTACGGATTCGACATGTAAATCAATGACAGGTTTGTGAAAATTGAACATTCTTTGGAGACCCTGAGGAAACTCAACAAGAGATTGAAAAAGCTTCCTGGCAATGCTAGTGATACTCATTAAACATGTGAAGTTCTGAGTGGTCATTCCACCATCCCTGATGAGAATGAAATGTAGGGTATAATCCAAAAATTCCAAGAATTTCAGAACAAGCAGGCTTTGTTAAAGGAAGATAAAGATGATGATACAAAATAGGCACAATGTGACATGTCATTTCAATCTGAAGATTAACATGTCTTTTTAATTTTTGTTTCGTCACATAGAAGTAAATTTTGACTTGGTCTCTTACATGAGAATCAAGCAAAATAGGACTCTCTTTTAAAAGGACTATTTTCTAGGATTTATCCTATTTTCTCTCAACGCCTTTTATTATAAATAAATGATGCTTATACATTCCAACGGGTTGATATTTTTGGAATATTAAGAACTATTGTGAAGAAGAAAAAAATTGTTTTTTCTTTTAATCATTGGAGGAATAGAAATCGATGTTATGTTTGCAAAATTTTTATTGTGAGATTCATCTCTCTTAAGATATTATTCCTATGTTAGGGATCTTAAGCTATTATTTGTTTAGAATTATCAATCATTTTAATCATTTCAAACATTACATTACATTTTTATCTACAACTCATATGATTATTTTGTGATTTGTGTTTGCTCAAAAAAAAAATACGTTCCCATCATTTCCTTCCATTATGTATTCTTTTCTGATCCATTTCATTTTGGAACAAAACATATTTACCTATCGTGGATATGGATTTTGAAATTTTATCCCAACCCCAATGGCTGGATTAATGTGAGTACTATACATATTATTTTTGATGTGTTTTAGATTAGTAATAAATAGGTAGCCTCACTTTGTCTTTGAGGAGGATTTATTCCCATGTCTTGTGGTTGAACCTCATATTTTGACATGAAAAAATATCTAACCAACATTTTTGGTGACTTATTTGGGGAAATATAGATTGATAAGACTAATCTTATCCTTTTGGTGTTTGGTGACTCTGTATTTTGCCTTATTTACAAGAATTTCCAGTTCAAGGCTGGCAGAATATATTCACTTAGTTAAGCCGAGCGAAGGTGAAACCGATCCATTCTTTGATCTTCTTTAACAACATAATTTTAGGATTTCACCCAACAACGTTGCATCTAGCTAGGAAAGAAGTTCTTCACCCATCTAAAGGAAGTGGATTCCTCAAGAACAAGAAGTCTTTGTAAATTTTCATTCATTATTCTTACTAGATATTTAGATTCTTGTTCACACTTCATTCGGGAGAATTTCCACATAGCACATGCCTGGAGCCAAGCTATTGGTCCTCTTTCCCTTACTCCCACCATTGCATGACCTACCTCATGGATCATGGGAGAATATTCCTAAGTTTAACAGTGATGGGAAACAATATCACGATGAACACATTAGTTCATTCTTTGTTGCATGCGGTGTTCTTGGGGTTTCTCATGAAGATGTATTTGTTTGACTCTTCATTGAAACATTACATGGCATAGCCATAGAATGGTTCTATCATCTCCCAAATGCATGCATTACCAAGCTAGGATACTATGAGATCTCAGTATTTGAAGCAAGGTTCAAACCAGTGAAGATTCTCACGCCTTCTTGGAATAGCTCACCCACATGAAGAAAGAGTCTTACAAACCCATGTGGGACTTCATAGCCAAATTCAACAAGCTAACCCACAAGATTCCGGATCATGTTATTCCTACTCTCGAGAATCGAAATGTTTCTTTATCAACTCTCAACCTCTGGATGTAAGCTTCTTGTTAAGAAGATCGATTATCCCCGATTTGGCTACAGCTCAAGCTACAACCACCGAAATAGAAGATGATCTTATTCTGGCCAAAAAAGATATTAGAAAATAATCATCCAAGCCTAAAAATCAGAGTTCTTCTTCGAGTACTACTGATCCCATGATTCATAAGATGGCTAATGACTTGATCACTTTGAAAAAGAAAATGTCTCAACAGGTGAGCAATGTTACATATCAAGATATCCCTAGATGGAATTTCAATAATACTAATGGCATGCTTATAAGAGATAGACCACAGTTAACTACTTCCCGAACCAAGGCTGGCCATCAAATCCCCTCTTGTTAATGTAGTAGTAGAGATAGTCGAAGAAGATGAAGAACCGAAGCTCAAGATTATCACGAAGCTTTTGAAGCTTTGGGATATGCTGATGAGTCTTATGATGATTCAGCTGGTGACTCAACATTGGGTATTTGGAATATGAGGAAGATGGATGCGGCACCCGACATTCGATTTTTGCGGTCTTAACTCGGTCTCAATCTTAGAATCTCAGAAAACTAGTTGAAATCTCTAAGGAGAAGAGTAAAGAAGCTCCCATGGTCATAGCTAAGAGAGGCTCTCCTATCTCAGCACAAACTGAAAAGGAGATGACTAAAAAAGTAACAACTTCCTCCTATTCTCCTTCTCCTGCTCCTAAGACCAATACCTCAACTCAGGCCCATGTGATCAGAACTGAACCTACCATCACTCCTTCATACACTACTTTTGATACCATTGACCATGTAAAAAGAACCAAGATCCAAATGTCAGAAGAAGAATACCTTCAATCAAACCTAGAGTAATTCAGAAACTTTCCAAATTCATTAGAAGCAAGGCTGCTATTCCTTCATCTTCGAAAGGAATTTTTTCTATTCCTATTTACCCTTCACCTCAAAACAATATGACCTTCTCTGTCCTTCAAGAAAAGATTGAACCATTTTATTTGTCCTTACTCATAAATGGATTCGAACTCGTGATTACATCATTGACTTCGGGGAGTCTCGATAACATGATACCCAAAAAAGTAGCCCATGCCCTTGGACTTACTTTGAATAAATCATATACGATGGTGTTATTCCATGGAAACCAAGCAAGTTCCCTTGATTGGTCAAATCAAAGATTCACAATTTGTATTCATTGTCTTCCCGGAGAAGAAGAGTAAAAATGACCATTACGGTTCTTTGAGATTCAGCTGCTTATGGTATTCTCTTAGGAAGAGGTTTTTGTAAAGACGTTAGAGGAGAGATCAACATGGACAAGACTAAGGCTAAAATCCCATTTAATGGATTTTCTCGCATTCTCCATCCTGAACCTCAAGTGAAGTATTTGGTCACTAAATCAGATGACCCCAAGGCTCAAATTCTTTTCGAAGATGTTGGCTTGGGAAATTACTTCATGACATCAGAGGTACCAGCTGTAGACATCAAAGAAGAGGATTCTAATGCTATTTGGACCCTCGAATTTGATGGGAGTTGTTCAACTATCGGATCAGGAGCTGGTGTAGTTCTTATATCTCTAGATTCTGAAATCTTTCCCTTCACCTTCAAGTTGTAGTTTGATAACACTAATAATACAGCTGAGTATGAAGCCTTGTTATTAGGATTAGAAATGGCCAGACAAAAGGGAATTTGAAATCTCAAGGTTCAAGGAGATGCGGAGCTGATTGTTAACTAGGTGAAAGGGATCTATCAAGTGAAAAATGATCACCTGAGACATTACAAGAATAAGGTATGGGATATTATAGAATCCTTTGATGCTTTTTCCATCAAGGAAGTTTTGAGGGATCATAATGACAAAGCCGATTCTTTAGCCATGTCTACATCTCTTCTCCTTCCTCATCCATAGTTCAAATGGGACACGTACACCATTGAATTTATATATCATCCCAGTGTTCTAGATAACTCAAAGCACATTCTTAAGTATTTAATGATGATCAACATATATTGTCTTTTTGGAAAAAGCTGATAATTTTAGTGAACGTATTTTGAAGGGTCAGAATCAGCCTTCCGTGAATCTGTTTTGAATTCATATCAAGAAGTTGATGGTGAGTTCATTCATCTAAAAGGAAATAATATTCCCAAGGGATTGGTTTCTCTTGAAGGTCACATTTTGATAAGAGCGATAATTTTATCTAGAATAAAAGGTAGATTGAAGGTACTTCTTCATCAAAAGTAGACCAAGTTAATTTAGACTCTCTTGATCAACTATGGATGGTGAATATCAAGAAATGTTGTTCCCCTGAGGAGAAATCAAAATTCACTTCACTCCTAAAGAGATACATGGATGTCTTGGCCTGGTCCTATGTAGATTTAAAATCCTTCAAGCCCAAAGATGTGTAGCATAGTATTCCTTTGAAGTTTGATGTAAAACCCTACAGGTAGAAATAAAGGAATTACAATCCAAAAATCTCAGGGACCATTCTTACATAAATCCAGAAGATGTTAGATGCAAGGATTATCTTTCCAATCCACCATTCTACCTGGGTTTCTAACATCATCCCTGTCAGGAAGAAGAATGGTGAAATCTAGATTTGTGTGGATTTCCGGAACCTGAATCAGTCTTCATTAAAAGATAACTATCCCTTGCCTATCATGGATTAGGTGTTATAGACTATTACTAGATCAGAGATGCTATCCATGCTCGATGGATTTTTAGGATATAATCAAGTCGAGGTAGCTACTGAGGATCAGTATAAAAATGAATTTACAACCCCATGGGGGACCTTTTCTTACAAGAGGATGCCTTTTGGTTTGATCAACGTCAGGGCCACATTTCAGAGAGCTATGGACTTGGCTTTCAGAGATCTGATGGGAAAATTTATAGTTGTATATTTGGATGACTTGATCATTTTCTCTAAAAAGTGGAGCAATCATTATGATCACTTAGAGCAGGTACTCTTAAGGTGCAGGTGTCATGGGATTTCATTAAATCCTAAGAAATCTATGTTTGGGGTAACTGAAGGAAAATTGTTGGGTCACATCGTGACTAGAGAAGGAACTAAAATTGACCCAGAGTGAGTTAAGGCCATCCAAGGCCTTACCTTACCCACAAGTAAAACTGGAGTGCATTCCTTTTTCAGAAAAGTCAATTTCCTAAGGAGGTTCGTACCTAACTTTGCTGATAAAACCAAGGATATCCTTGGGATGATGAAAGGTAAAACTCCATTTCAATGGAGTACCGAAGGGAAGCTTGCATTTGATGAAGTCAAAAAGGTAATTGCTCATGCTCTTGTTCTGGTATGTCCAGATTTCAAAAAAGATTTCATCATGTATAGTTATGCTTCCACACATATAGTGTCAACCATCCACGATGCGGGGAGAACGAAGAAGGCATTAAAGCTCCCATCACTTTCATGACCTACCCATTAAAGGAACATGAGCTAAAGATGTCACAAATTGAAAATCATGCTTATGTGGTGAAAATACGAGAAGTGAAACATTTAAGATACTATGTGTTGAGTTCTCATACTCTTGTTCTTGTTCCTGATATTATAGTTAAATCCATCTTGACTCAACAAGAGCTGGGTATTCAATAGGGTAACTAGATAGCTAAGGTCCAAGAATATGACTTGGACATCATACCAACCAAGTTGAGTACGAGGAAGGCTGTGCTAACTTGCGTCATAGAAAGTATCTTGAGACGAGTAATGTGAAGAAATTGAAGACACCTCGAGGAATTACCCATGGTGCTTTTAGTTGCTTACGATCGATGAGTGGTACACAAATATTGCTTTATTTTTGACTTACGGTGAATGGCCCCCAATATTTAAGCCAAAAGGAGAAGACAAAATTGAAGTTAATATTTGTGAGATACATTATGTGGGACAATGGAATATATAAGAAAGGCATTGACGGTGTTTTCCTGCGTTGTGTCGATAAATCTCAGCAAGTAAGGCTGCTAGAATCCTTTCACAATCTAGCATGCGGAGGAAATTTATCTTCATCGCAATATCTTATAAGTTCCTATGGGCTAGAGTCTTTATGGCCTACTCTCTTTGAAGACTCAATAGAATGAGTTTCCAAATGTGAATCTTGCATCGACATTTCATTGGTCATCCTAAGTGACAGCCCTTCCTTGAAGCCTGTGCTCATTGAAGAACTTGTTATCCAAAATTCACCCCTAGGGTAATTTTGATAACATGCATCGGAATATTCATGTCCCAGGAAAATAGATTGATTCAAGGCCCAAAATCATGTTTCTGGGGTCCCCTCAGCTTCTTTTTAACTCTCCTGTCAAGAGAAGAAAACCCAACAGGTTTTAAAAATGTGAAAAATTTACAAAATCCAAGATTGGTGCCGAAATACTGAGAGAAAATTGGCTAAGTCTAGTCTTAGTGCGATCCTTGGGATAGTTGGGACGTCGGAGCATGAATCACCGAAAAGCCACCGGGCGGTCTGTAGCATCCGGGATAGTTGGGACAACTTTGGGGCCTTGTAGGGCACAAAAGCCCGAACCGGCCAGAAAAATGAAAGAAAATTACCTAAGTCTTGTTTTGTTCGTGCTGGACATCCAGACCAAAAATGCTACGCTGCGGAAAGCGGTCGGCCAGTTTTGGGGCAAGTTAGTCCCATTTCGGGCGGTTCGGAGATATTTTTCCCAGCGTCCCAGGGCCAGTTAGGACAAAAGAGTGCGAGAGGGACGTGAACCGCCGGTTCGGTAAAGAAACAGAGACTTTCGGTTTGGGACATCAGGCCAAAAATACACCATGGGATGTGAAAAGCTGAAGGAGCTGAGAGTGAATGGGATCTTGCCACATGTCTTTCGGCATGCAAACAGAACAAGTCCAGGCTGAATCGGGCGGTTCGAGAGAATTTTGTCCCAGACGATGGGAGGTTTGGGACATCGGGCCAAAAGTACATGTGGGACGTGAAAAGTGAAGTGGCTAAAAGAGACAAGGAGGGCTGCGGATGAATCGCAGCGTGACATGTGTCACAAGAAGCCATGAATGAAATTGGCTAAGTGTTTTTGCCAAAAATTTCAAAGGGCAAGGTTTGAAGGAGTCGGCCTGACTTAATAGACACGGACATGTGTCCTAAGGTGGGAGGATTCGAGCCCAGGGGAAAGACTTATGAAAATTTGACAAAAAAGTCTTGGGCCAAAAATTAAAAGACAAGGATGACCCAGCGCCCCGTCCTCCAACGTGATCATGCCACGTGTCCTAAGTAAGCGGGGGCACGAGGGAAAAATGGAAAAATTTCCAAAGTTATAGAAAGTCAAAATTTTCAAAGGAAAACTCACGGAAAGGTGGAGGAGAGAGAATTTCTCGGCCCGAATCGAGCCGACAATGTGTCATCCAAGTGGCAAAACGCGGGAAAAATTCAAAATCCGTTTGGCTTTGTTTTTACCTTAAAATCTTGATTGCCATAACTTTCGATCAAAGCTCAGATTTTGTGTTCTTTATATCAATGGAAAGGCTTGGTGAAATTATCTACATGATTCCTAGGTCAATCTTGTAGTTTGGTTCAGTTTGGAGAGAGAAAATCAAGAAATGTATCGCGGTCGTGGTAATGGCGGAATCCCGACTTTTCAACAACCAGTTTTAATGCACATGGGTCGCATTCTTCTTCAAAGCATGGCGAACTAATGTTTAACAACGAGTTTTAATGCACATGGGTCACATTCTTCTTCAGCATGGCCAGAAGTGATGTTTGAACCACCGATTTTAATGAAGAATGCATTTTGGTCAATGGTTGGGCTAACACACATTTTCCCCATGTTTCTCTCTCACAGGCTCAAGCCTTGCATTGTATAAAGCGATTTGGATCATTTTTAAAAATGTTGTTCATATTTTCGGCTCTACCCTCCCTTATTTTTTCTTCTCCAGGAGTTGAAAATGGAGTTCGAACCTCCTCCCCTTCTACTGTAATGGGGTTTTCTACCTTTTACTATTGAAATGATGTTACTGTGCTAACTTCTAGAGTAATAAAAACATGTTTTGTGATGCATCTATCCATCTTTGCTCATTTTTTCTTGTTTTCTTCTTGCCTCTCTTCATTGCGGTATTTGTGCATGTTTGAATGTTCATTACGAAGTTTGGAGGCTGTGTTCATGGAGTTTTCATGGGACATTTTACGATGTGAAATCTATCCTTGGGCTGTGATGCATCTATCCATCCTTCCCATCGCTCACCTCTCCTTGTTCCATGGTAGTTTTGATAGATGTTTCAAAAATTTTCCTTCTCTAGTGTATCACCGTTTTAGTGTGAGCTCTATTTTTCCCTTTTCTCTCTCTCTCATGTCTCCTTAAGCATGGTTAGATTAGGTTTGAATTAGCTTACCTCGCACTGGAATAGCTTATGGTAGGTAGTTTAGGAAGAGGAACCGACCTTCTCCTGGAGATTCCTTTCTCATTTTCTGTAAGTCTCACACTTGGAGAAAGGATTGATGTTGGGCAATCACATCCTTTGGATGCTAGAGTGATCAACCTAAATCGATCAGCATCCGGGGGTGTTGTGATTTTACACTAATAGAACCTTTTCTCTAGTGAAATGATTTCATTAGAGTATTGAATCCTACCTCTAGTGTGGGACACAACTATGTGCTCTTTACCACAAAATATTTCACCAAGTGGTGGAAGCTATACCCATCAAGCAAATAACCTTCACGAAGTTGTGCCAGAATTTCCTTAAAAAGAAAATATAATTGTTAGATTGGCATGCCTCACAAGATTGTTGCCAAAAAAGCCTCCAATTTTTCATCCCATGAGTTGAAAAAGAATTTTGTTATAGATTTGGGATCATGTTGGATCATTCATCAAACTACTACCCTCAAGCCAATGAGTAAGCCAGTTTTGAATCGAGCAACAAAAACCTGGTGACCATAATCAAAAATTTGGTTGATGAAAATCAAAGGACATGGCACAAAGCATTGTATGATGCATTATGGGCTGATCGGATTACTCCTAACCAAGGTATTAGGATGTCTCCATTCTAGGTGCTATATGGGATTGATGTTGAGATCCCTATCTCTGTAGAATTTCCAGCCTTGCGGTTGGCCAAAGCAATTGAAGATGAAACTTTTCAAAGTTCTGTTGAGAAGAGGGTTATGTACCTAGCCAGGTTGGAAGAGGAAAGGAGAAAAGTGGTTGATCACATTGCAGATCATCAGAGCAAGGTAAAGAAGATGTTTGATAAGAAATCAAGGCAACATGATTTCCAAATTGGAGATCTAGTACTTCTGGGATAAGAGAAGGGAACAGAAGGGGATGCATGGAAAGTTTGATTCTTTATGGAAAGGACCTTTTAAGATCCATCATTGAGATGGTGAAAATAGCATTTGTCATATCATAAATGGAGAGTTACTTCCTCTACCTTTTAGTGGTCAACATCTAAAGTTGTTCCATCGATGTCTGAAGATGCTCTCTTGCATTGTATATATTTTGTTTTTCTATCATTGTGTTTTCTTTTTGTTTCTTTCTTTCTTTGTTGGTTTTTGGTTTTCTTCTTTCAGACTCCATATCCCAATGGATATAACCAGAGATTCTAAGTTCTCTTCCTTTGATATTGTAAAGAAATTCCCCAACTGGAGCATTGTTATCCCATTTTAGTGTTTCTAGCTAAAATCAAGATAACCATAGAAAATTTTTGGAAAAAATCTTCTAAAATGCTCTTTTGAGAAGATTTTCGGGTTTTCGTTTCAACAACATGACAACATATTTTTTAGATGCTTCATGCAAATTGTTCCCCGAAACCCGAAACCCAAAACAAGCTAGTCTATCAGGTTTTCGGACCTTGAAGCATCGAACATGCCTTATCAAAAACATGCTTCATGTCACATGTTTCCCAAAACCTAAAACCTGATATGTTCCCTTGTGTTAGGTTTTGGAACCTTTGAACATCTAAACATCCCATGCTTCATGTCGCATGTTTCAAAACCCGAAACCCAAATTGGTAGGAAATCCTTTGTGTCGGGTTTTCGGACACTCTAAGCATGATGACATGGCATTAATGCCGAGTTGTCGGGTGGTTCACATGCGTCAAGTGAGGTGTAATAAATGCAGGGATTTTTATAAATAGTTGGATTTACATGTCATTTTTACCTCATTGTACTTTTTGTTGCGTGGATTTTCTCGTGCATGCTCTTCCAACCTCCAAACCCAATTTGATTTCATGCTCATTTGCGTGATTCATTTTTGATTATTTTTCAACGTGTGCTGAAGGTATTTTCCCTACCCTTTGCTTGTGAGGTCTGTTAGATGTGTTTTTGTGATAATATTTTTGACATTCTCCTCCCTTTCCTACTTTTCCTTTTAGGTTTAGGGTTTTTATTGTCTTCTTCATTTTTAGGTTTCATTCCAATAGAATTGTTGCTTAGAATTCACCCTTTGGGTGTTTTCCTATTTTTATACCTTGGAATATACCATTTTGTTGTTCAAAGAAAAAGAGAAGAATACAAAAATCCTAACTATTGAAATGGTGGAAAATTTACATGTCTTGACATCTCAAAACCCGATCCTTGTATTTCGGGTTTGCAGGGTGTCTTACAATCTCCGATTTCCATAGTGTTTCAGGTTTGTCCTAAGTTGGGTATCAACATCTTTCACATCTAGTTTTCAGTGTTTTAGGTTTTGTGAGGTGCTCACACCTTCCTTTCCATTGTTTCGAGTCTTCTTGATTGCTTTGACACCTTCGGTTCCCGTAGTGTGTCGGGTCTCACCGAGTGTCCAACACCTAATATTTTCTGACACACTCAGCTGATTGTCGGGACTTTCAAAGTGTCCGATAAGGTCTAATCTCTGACACACTCCATAGTGCATCAGGTCTGTGGGGTTGCTTAGCAAGTTTTCAAACCCAGTGTTCCAAACCAGAAGTGATCAATGCACTCCTTCCTCCAAACTCCTCATGTTGGATCCTGGACCATCACAGGATAAGTCAGATAAGTCAGGAAGATGAAGTACAAATTCGAAAGGTGGAGTCTCCTTCCTACATTGATTGCAATTATGACATCCGGGATACATAACTTAGAAATATAGACATGGAAGATTTTTGGAATAGAATCAAGGATTCTTCCCAAACCCCTGGATGAGATCAATAGTTGGCAGTGGCCTCCCTCTTGCAGTAGGATTCCCCATGTCTACTCAGTGCCCCGAGTTCATCTTGGCATGTGCTTCGAATTATGACTCTACTTCTCGTTCAGTGAGAAATCAGGTGGAGAGGTCATAGTTAAGTTAGATGGAGGTTACTTTGATGACCTTCTCAAATTTCCTAACTTTGAGGAGTATGTGGACGTAGACTCAAGTCAGCATAGAAATCCTGGGACAAGGATCAAGATGACTGCATCAGGCATGTGAATAGGAAATTCTTGATCAAGGCCAAGCCGGCCATCTCAAGGTTCCCCAAGTTTGTCCCCAGGAGTGATTTCATCCTTGAGATCAATGACATCATCACCTTGCTAAGTCAAGTATTTGGACTCCCTGAGTCAAGGGACTTCCAAGGATGGATGTATCAATTCATGGTGATCATGAAGAAGAATGAACAAGGGATTGATTGGGGTAGTCTTATCAGTGATGAGATAGACTCCCAGATGAAAATAGTCTTGTCTACGGGAAAGTTTTATATGTCCTCATATGTCACCTATGTAGCAGCTGGTATGAGGAATTATCCTAGATTGGACACAAAGGGGAACAAGGAAACTGAACACATTTATCAGTATTTTCCTCAGCTAACAAGGAAGGGGTCTGAGGACCAATTCAGAAGAGTAAATGATGCTTTCTTTTACGAGAACATCTACAGGATGAACCCCAAACTGAGGAAAACAAGAGTCTCTGATGAGGCATGGGCTGAAGTTTCAAAATGGGGTTGTGTCTTCTTGTAATTTAAGAAGTTCACATACCTTCTGAGTGGTCATGTACCCGGGTGATCCTTTCTGATTTCCTAGATACCCAAGAGACAAGCTGATCCTGATGGAGTTGGTCAGGAATTGTTGGATTTCCACAAGTTCCAACAGAGTAAGCACAAGGTCCATTCGTATCCTTCCCAATTTCTATTGGAAGGTATACCTACTCAATGGTGGTAAAATCCAAGAATGTAGTGCATGAGCTTTAGGAGAAGTTAAAGAAGCACATGAAGCACAAAGATGGGTTTGAATTTTAGAGGAGTTCTTAAGTCATATGGAACCCTGTACCTACATGTGCCTAGCATAGAAGACATCTGGGTTGATCTTCGTGATGAAGTTTTATCTAGAAAGGATCATAGCAGGTTAACACTTGAAGAGATTCAGACACTTGAGCTTGCTGACATCCCAAAGGGTACTGGTGATAATGAAAGTGTTCTGGATGCTTCATATGATGGACTTGAATGAGGATCAATATGTTTTCCCAGCTATTGATTGGTCTATCGGTGAAAAATCCTCTATTGCGGATAGATCAGCTCTAATTCTCACATGCACTAAGGCATGGCTCATTTCTTGGGGAATGAGTTACAAAGAAGAGAGTTTTTCAAAGTTGGTTGCTTTGGAAGTGGGGCCCTCCAAAAAGGAAAAGGACAAGAGCTCTTCTAAGAGGCCTATAAAGGTCAAATTTGTCAAGAAGGGAGGAGAACAAGAAGCCCCTTCATCTACCACTCCAGCTGAGATGGTGAACATACCAGATTCACCAACCCCACCAAAAATAGGAGAAATCTCTTTGGAGGTAGAGGTGAGTCAACCTCTAATTTCACCTTTTGTTGATTGCCCAACAGAAGTAAGTTTATCTCTCACTTCTCAGGCTTTGGCTTTAGGATCTACACCTCCTCCTTTTAACCACTTCCACCTCCTCTTTCTCCATCTTCTTCATCAGCCATGGCCAACATCTTCTCCAGTCTCTCACCTCTCTCTACTGGAACCAAAGTGACTATAGATATGCCTCCTCCTTCTGCACCTCTTTTCACTGAATCCATCACCACACTTGTGGTTGTTCCCACTCCACCAGTGAGTCTTCCTCCACCTGCAAGTGTGACCCTAACTCCTGAAATAGTAGCAAATTCTTCTGGCATGCCTCAATGGTTTCTTGATCAGACTCCGAGGAAGAGGAAGGTGGTAGTTCCCCTACCAGCCTTTGATTTCAGTTCACTCAAGGCTTCTCTATGCTAAATCAGCCAAGAAACCCAAAATAGTTTCAAGGGTTTTAGTGGATGCTTCAGGGCACAAATTTGTAGAGATCACCACTCCCATAGCGATTGAAGACCAGAGAGGACATAATGGCCTCTGACTATCAGATAACCAGGGTCGATCTAGGGAAGGTGACGGTAGAAGGAGCACAACAAGATGCATGAGATGTTATGAACGTGTTATGTCAAGAAGTTAAAAGAAACAAAGGAAAGTAGGGATGAGCTTAAAGAGAAAGTGGAGCAGTTGACCAAGTGTTACTCAAGCTCTCAAAGCCTCTTGAGTCAACACCATCATCCTCTACTCCTATCGGGTTCGATTTCTCATCGGTACCCATGATTGAAAAGATCAATGAAAAGGGGAGAGCGGTCGATGAATGGACCCAAAGGCTGCTCCTATAAGGAAAAGAAGTCATCAAAGATACTATGGAAGTCTATCAATCTTTAGAGGATATAAAGAAAGATGGAGAGAAAATGGATGATGAGTTTTCAGTGGAAATCGGAACCTAGAGTTGACTTTCGAAGCTCTCCAAATGCTGAAACAGATCCCATCCCACATCTTGGTTGAGGAGGGCATCATTCCACATGGGGATAAACATTTTCAGCTGACTAAAGCCATCAGATTCAGAATAAAGATTCTCAATGAAGCTTGCAGGAAAATTGAGAGAATCAAGAGATCAATTGGTCGATGGCAAGAATGACTTAGAAGAAGAGTTGGTTAAAATATGTGTGAAGGTGTTGAGTGAAGGCTCGGGTATCTTACATGTTGATGATCTTTACAAACAGATCCAAGAATTAATTCAACATGAACCAACTTATGGATTTGGCATGGAAATCATTGATAGGTTTGTGAAAATCGAACATTCTTTGGAGACCCTGAGGAAACTCAACAAGAGATTGAAAAGCTTCCTAGTAATGCTAGTGATACTCAGGAAACATGTGAAGTTCTAAGTGATCATTCCACCACACCTGATGAGAATGAGATGTAGGGTATAATCCAAAAATTCCAAGAATTTTGGGACAAGCAGGCTTTGTTGGAGGAAGATAAAGATGATGATATAGAATAAGCACAATGTGACATGTCATTTCAATCTTGAAATTGACATGTCTTTTTCATTTCTGTTTCATCACATAGGAAGCAAATTTTGACTTGGTCTCCTGCGTGAGAGTCAAGCAAAATAGGACTCTCTTTTAAAAGACTATTTTCTAGGATTTATCCTATTTTCTCTCAATGCCTTTTATTATAAATAAGGGATGCTTATGCATTCCAAAGGGTTGAGATTTTTGGAATATTGAGAACTATTGTGAAGAAGAAAAACTTTGTGTTTTCTTTTAATCATTTGAGGAATAGAAATCGATGTTATTTTTGCAAACTTTGTGTTGTGAGATTCATCTCTCTTAAGATATTGTTCTTATGTTCAGGATCTTAAGCTATTCTTTGTTTAGCATTCTCAATCATTTTAATCATTTCAAACATTACATTACATTTGTTATCTAGAACTCATATGATTATTTCGTGATCTGTGTTTGCTCGAAAGAAAATATGTTCCCGATCATTTCCTTTCCATTGTGTATTCTTTTCAGATCCATTCCATTTTGGAACAACAACATCTTTACCTATCGTGGATATGGATTTTGGGATTTTATCCCAACCCCAATGGTTAGATTAATGTGAATATTGTACATATTTTTTGATTTTTTAGATTAACAAACGAGTAAGCCTCACTATTTTGGTGTGTGAGCCTCGTATTTTGGTGTGCCAAAATATCCCATTACTGAATAATGGTTTAGGGTTTGGGTTATAGGGCTTAGGGTTCACGGTATAGGGATATGGAGTTTATGGTTTATGGTTTAGGTCTCGAGGGTTTTAAGGTTTAGGTTTATGGCTAAGGGTTTAGGATTTAGTGTTTAGAGTTTAGGATTGCAAGATTGATGGTGTAGTTTTAGTGTTAAGGTTTTAAGGCTCAAGGTTTTGGGTTTAGGATTTAGGGCTAAAGGATTAGGGTTTAGGTTACGGTTTATGGATCAAGGTATAGGGTATAGGGTTTTGGGATTGGTGCAAACTAACAGTTTTATAGTTTTAGAGAATAAGCGATAATAGTATGGTTTTGATTGAGCAGGTTCTAGGCTTTACTTGCCTTCGCTCAGGCCTTAGGCTTCAGGACTTTTCATGGTCGAGGGTTTAGTGCCTCAGGCCTCCAGGGCCCAGGATCAGAGTCCGGGCTGCCCAGGATCAGGGTCCAATGCCTATGGCCTAGGGTTCAGATGGCTGAGGTTTATGTTTTCATGAGGTATTAGGGATCGCTGGTATAGGATGGTTAAGGTTTTATTGTTTAGGTCTATGGGACAAGGTTTTAGGGTTTAAGGTTTCATGAATTAGGAGTTTAGGGTTTATGGTACTAGGGCTTAGGGTTTAGTTAGGGAGTTTAGAGGTTCATATTTAGGTTTACCCTTTTAGGTGGTTTATGGTTTAGGGCTCAAGGATTAGGGATTTAGAGTTTTAGGGTTTGGGGCCCATGGATATAAGGGATCAAGGTTTAGAGCTAGGCATAAGGTTTTAGGGTTCGAGGGTTTAGTGTTTATGACTTGTGGATTACGGATTAGGCTTTAGGGTTTAGGATTTTAGTGTTTCAGGGTTTAGGGTGTAGTATTTAGGGTTAGGCTATAGGGTTGAAGGCTCAACATTTGGGGTTTAAGGTTTCAGGGGGTTTAGCAATTTTAGGTTTTATTGTTTAGTAATTTAGGCTATAAAGTGTATATGTGATTTTAGAGGTTAGTGTTTAGGGTGTAGGATTTAGGATCATAGGTTTTGTGAGTTTAGGGTTTAAAGTTTTGTGAGTTTAGGACAAATGGCCGAGGTTTATTATGTTTAGCATGTTAGTGTTTATGGCTTAGGTTTAATGTTTAGTTTTTTACTATTTAGGGTTAAGGGCCAAGGGTTATGTTTAGGGGTTCGTGTGTTTAGTGTCGAGGTTTTACGCTAGGATAACACTTATAGGTCTTAGGATCTTAGTGGCTTAGAGTTTAGGCTCTCAGTTCGTGTTTAGGGACAGGTTTTAGGGATTAATTTTTATGGTTTTAGAGGTTTGGTGTTTTAGATAATCGGGATCTATGGTTTAGGGATTATGGATTTGTGGCTTCATGATGCTTAAGGCTTACCTTTTTAGGATTTAGGGTTTATGGTTTAGGGTCTCATAACTTACAGGTTGGGGGTTTGTGTGGTCTAATATTTAAGGTTTAGGGTTCATGAGCTTAAGTGGTTGGGGTCTGAGGTTTGAAGGGTGTAGGTCTTAGAGGAGTTTTAAAGGGTTTATGGCTTATGGATTAGGATTCATGGTTTAGGGTTTTTGGGCTTAGGGTTTAGGCTTGTTAAGCTTGAGGGTTTAGCACTTATGGGTTTAGGATTGTGAGATTTTAGGGCTTAATGGTTTTAGGGTTTGTGGATTTAAGGTGTATGGGGGTTTACAATTTCGAGGAGTTTGGTGTTTAAGTGTTAAGGGGTTAATGGTTTTTAGGGTTTAGGATTTAGGTGGAGGTTTAGTGCTTTGAGTTTGGGCTTTAGGGCTCAAGGTTTAGGGCTTCAGAGTTTAGGGCTCAAGATTTAGTATCTGTGGTTATAAGGTTGGCGATTGTAGGTTTACGGATAAGGGTTTAGGGTTTAAGATTTTAGGTGTTTATGGTTAAGGGCTTAGGGTTTAGTTATTATTATTTAGGTTTAGGGTTTTAGGAGTTTACGGTTTAAGGTTTGAGGCCCATTAGTGTTTAGGGATTTAAAGTTTTGTGGTTTACTATTCATGTCTGCCAAAGTCTAGACATTAAGGTGTTCGTAGGTTTAGTGTATTAAGGGTTTAGGTTTAAAAGGGTTTACGATTTTAGTGGTTTAGGATTTAGCTTTTAGATTTTAAGGGTTTAGGATTTAGGATTATGGGTGTTAGTGTGTAGGGCTTAGGTATGTGGTTTTAGGGTTTATGGTAAAGGGCTCAAGGTTTAGGGTTTATGGTCTGTGACAAACACTTGAAGCTTCAGAGCCTGCGCGGCCTAGGCTTTATTGTTTAGGGTAGCAGCTTCCAGAGTCCCGCTGGCCTAGAGCTGCCTGTAGGCCTAGAGCCTTAGGCGGCATAGTGGTACTAGGCCTTATAGTTTAGCATTTAGCATTTGGTGGCCTAGTTTTGCTCATGGGATCACTGACTTAGAGTTTAGGGTTTCCAGGACTTTTAGGCATTGGGGCTGCCCAGGCCTTAGGGTTTAGAAATTAGGTGTTTCTAGAGCTACACTTAACTGATTTTAGTGTTTTATGGTTTTGGGGTTTAGGGCATGGTGGTCTGGGATTAGTTTGTAGGGTTGAAAGTTATTTGTTAGGGTTACGGTCGAGGGTTTGGGGGTTTAGAATTTAAGACTCAGTGATTTGGCGTTTATGGTTTAGGGGAGTTTGACATTAAGAGCCTGGGCCTTTAGGGTCGGGGGCATCTTGTGTGATCAAGGCTTAGGTGGATCGAGTCACCATGGCCTGGGGCATTCAGTGGCCTTACACCTCGGTCTGGGGCCAACGGTTTAGGAGTGGCCTTATGGCCTGGTGAGGCTTCAGGGCCTATGGCCTAGGCCTCGGCGGTCCGCCGGGGTTTAGTGGCTCAGGCCTGACCCGTTAGTGATTTAGGGCTTCATACCTTATGGGTTAAGGGTTTAGGGTTAGGTGTTTACAGGTTTTAGGGTTTAGGGTTAGGTTTAGTGTGTTTATGACTCATAGGTTTAGGTTTAGTAAGGATTGGGATATATGGTTCATGATTTAAGGTTTAGTGTTTAATGGGTTTCAAAGTTTATCTGATGAAGGTCAGAATAGGATTTAGGACAAGAATTCAGGGTTTAGGAATTAGAGGTTGAAATAGTCTTATTGTTTTAAAGTTTAAGGTTTAAATTTTTGGCCTGAGGTTTAGGATTTTAGTGTATGTGGGGTTATAGGGTATAGTGACTTAAGGCCTATGGTTTAGGATTTATAGGTTTATAGTTTATGAAGGGTTTAAAGTTTAGGATTAAGGGTTTAAGGCTTATAGGGATAAGGAATTTTGAAGCTTTTAGGGTTTATGGCCTGTGGTCTAAAGGACTATGGTTAGAAGATTTATAGTTTATGTGGTTTGAGGTTTTAGTGGCTTGTGATTTAGGGTTTATGGGTTTTACGTTTTGGGTTTAGGGCTCATGGTTTGGTTTAGGGTTTATGGTTTAGTGATTTAGGTTTTAGTATTTAGGGCTAGGGTGGTATAGGGTTAAGAAATAAAGGTTTAGAGTTTTAAAGTTCCTAGGTATGTACTGCCAGTATGGGTGGTTTTAGGTTTATGGTATTTAACAGTTTAGGGTCGATGTGTTTAGTGACTACGATTTTAGGGTTTAGGGTTTAGATGCTCATGACGATTTAGTGTTTAAGATTTGTAGGGTTTAGCCGCTTTAGGATAAGGTTTTAGGCTTATGTTTTAAGTTTTTAAGATAGGCTTAAGGCTTAGGCTTTCCAGGGTCAAGGTATTCAAATGGTTTTTTGCTTTAGGGTTTATCGGATTATGGCCAAGACTTTAGGCTTCATTTGGGTTAAGGGGGTCATTTTTGGTGGTTTAGTTTTTGAATCACACGGGTTTAGAGGAGTAGAGGTTTAGAGTTTAGCTATTTAGGGTATATGGTTTTACGAATCGTAGGTTGTAAGGTTTATACGGTTCAATGATTTAAGGTTTCGCTAGTGATAATGGTTGTTTGGGGTTTAGGGCTAATGGGTTTTAACGCTTTGGGATTTAGGTTTTTAGGGGTCATGTTTTAGGTCTTAGGTTTTATTGTTAATTGATGATCTAGGGTTTAAGGCTTAGTGTTTATGGCTTAGGTTTAGTGTTTTAGAGTTTTAGAGTTTTAGGTTTAAAGTTTTTAAGGTTTGTAGGCTTAGTGGATTATAGTCTATAGGATTTATGAGTTTAGCCAGTGGACTGGTTTTATGGCTTAGGTTATAGGGTTTAGGTTCAAAAGTTTTAGGGTTTAAAATTTAGGTATAATGGGGCTTCAGTGCTTAGGGTTTAGGTATTAGGGCTTTAAGGGGTTCAATGATTAAGTGCTTTAATGTTTAGGGTTTATGGTTTCGCTATTAAGGGATTAGTGCTCACATGTTTAAAGATTAGTATTAGTATTTAATGTTTAGGGTTGTGGCTTATGGGTTTAATGAGTCAAATATGGTTTATGGGTTATAAATTTTAGGGTTTAGGATTTTATAGTTTAGTGTCTAATGTTTCAAGGATTTGGGTTTAGGGTTTAGAAATCAAATTTGTATTATGGTTCGTGGATTTAGGTTTCTGGGGTTTGTGGTTTAGCTTTCTAAGGTATAAGGGTTTAGGTTATAGGGTTTATGAGTTTAGGTTTTAAGGTTTAGTGTTGTATGCTATCATGGTTTAGTGGTTGATGGTTTAGGGTTTAGGGTTTAGGGTTTAGGTATCGGGGTTTAGGGTTTAGGTTTTAATGTTTTAATCAATTAGGTGAATAAAGATGAAGGGATATTTAATGTATTTAGGGTTAATGGGCTCAAAGTTGAGGGTTGTAGTGTTATCACTTGGGGCATGAGGAAATTTATTGGTGTAATGTTAAGGGTTAATTGATCTGAATAAATTATGAGGATTGGAATGTAGATTTTAGGGTATCTCACGATATCATGAGTATAGGAGTCAACTAGGGTCTAAGAAAATTAGAGATCGGAAATTTTAGAAAGATTAAATGATGTTTTGGTGTATGGTTTAGGATTATATGCCTCTTCAGGTGAGCTATGGGAATAGTATTAGAATATTTGAAAGTACGAGAAATAAATAACTGAGCTACTGGATATTTATTTTTTCTATTTTCGTTCTTTAGCTTACATAAGGTTTAGGGTTTAGGTTTTGAAGGATTATGCTCGCTGGCCGAGATACTCATAGATGACAGAGTTTAGGGCACTCTATAACTCGTCAAGAAACTTTTGGGTTTAGGGTTTCATAAGGTTTGGTAGTTTAGGAAAACATGTTTACAGACCTTATTCAAGTTATATCAATTAGGGTTTAGGAATTAGGGTTTCTCGCTGTTATAGACCAACTTTTTAGGGGTTAGAGATTAGGAAATATTAAAAATTGGGCTCGGGGTTTTAGCCTTTAGGCCAAACTACTGATATTAGGGTGTAGAGTTTAGTGATACCCAGTCTAGGATCTCCAGGGTAAACATAGAGCCCATTAAGACCTTTAGTGTTCATGCTATAGAGATGAAGGCTCGAGAATTTAGGGTATTAAGAGATTATTTCAGTAATGAACTTCTAGAGGTTTATTGATTACAGCTGTATAGTTTTTAGTGTCCTGACAATCATTCTTGGTAGATGAACCGTTAAATGGTCATGTGATTCATACCTATAGGTAAAATGGCCACTAAGGTGGCATTTACATTTAAACAATTTCACCACTTGACTGGACATGAGAAAGAAACAAAAAGGTTTCAGGGTACTAGAAGACAAACACAGCCACTATATTGAGATAAATGGAAATTTTCATGTAGTTAAACCTTATTGAAAGATGTTTGGACTCGTATCATGTGACGAGGATGAATACTAGAGAGTATTGCAGAATAGGTAGGCCTGCATGAATCTTAAGGGTGGACATATATTCCTATTTTTAAGGAGGAGAATACGAAATGAGTCCACCTGGAAGGAAATACTCCACTATCTTCCTTCTAAAGCATCAACCACTCAGGATCATAGAGAATGGAATGTAACCATAAGAACAAACTAAGACGTCAGTATCCCTCTTAAAGGCTATCGAAAGCTAAAGATAGTATTGATGAAAGCTATGGAAGGAATGCCCCACGTTACCCGAAATCCCATTGTAGGTCAAGCAATAAATGTCGTGTATCAGATCTATAATGGACTCCAGCGGTAAATTGCCATTCTAGGATCATTAAGAAAATAGGAAGTCATTAGCTCCATCCTGCATCCTGATGTTGACTCATAACTCAGAAGCACACAAAGAAGTCACAAAGAGAGAAGGACTAAATCACGGTTTAAAAGTTTTTAAGAAATTTAAGGAGATCGAGTTTTATATACCTAGTCTTTGAGGACAAGGGCATGAGATACCCTTCAATGATTAATATGCCAGCCATTATGATAAATGGTGTGAAGTGAAAAGAAATAAACATTTATTGAGATCTTTGTCCCATTGAATTAGCCTTCAAAATAATATCTTTCCTTTACAATGTAACTTCCCGAGTATCAAATGCCTGAAGTTAAAGATGGTAATCCCTTATCTCATCATGCAAGTTGAGAAACTCCCTACGTAGCACCGGAACCCTATTGACAGGCAACTCAATTATTAGCCATGAAAAGGGAGTCTTTATATCCCTGTATGGATAATCTCCAGGTTAAGACCTAAAAAAGGAGCGAGGAACTTATCGAGGTAATCTTTATGGGAATGACACAAAGGAGATGCGGTGCAGATAATGTTAGTATCCTTACAAGATAAGAAGTAAATCACATGCCGCATTGAGATAATATCATGTAGATGAAAAGAATAGTGAATGACCGGGGGAACTAGTGCTCATTGACGAAATCACTGGGGTAGAAAAATTGTTTAGACAATTGCACGCCACCTCTGTGTGGACCTGAAGGTATTATAAGCAATAGAATTTATGGAATGAAGAAATAATGTGGAGCTGATTCAATCAGAACACAAAAAAAGTTTCAAGCGATTATCTAGGGTCTACTTGCTTCAATGGAATCATTTGATCAAGGAAGTCCCAAGGAATCATAAAAGTAAATGGCTTTATTTCCGACCAGAGATGTTGTCCACTTTGAGAGTAAGGAACCTGAAGTCACAATATCAAAAGCAGTGGTGAAGATGTTGTAATACAGCAAAGGGAAACAATGGAAGTTCACTCACATGTAATTCTCAAATGGGGCTCTAAGAAGTCCTTGTTTTAGAAATACTTGGAGACTCCATATCATGGTGAAATTTCAGGCCAAATCAGCTATGGGATCACTGGATTCAATTTAGTGTAAGGAGACCTGAAGCTTTGATTTAATTAAGAAAGTAGAATTAGGATTGATGATATTTCTTGACTCTTGATAAAAAGAGGCTAAACTAGTGGGAACCTAAATTACACGTAGGAATCTACTTGTTATCAAATCTTCACACGTGGGTAGTGGGATATTGAATCCTTGAATAAATAGGTAGTGTCACTGAAGGGGACACATCTAGCCCTGTGAAGCATAAAGAGGAAACGCCCTGACAGCGGATGGTCCCAACCTCCCTGACCTAAGGATTAGAGCCCATCTTGTGGCTAATCTCAACCTGAGACCCATTGACATTAAAACATTGTTTCAGACACATGGTGGCCCCCGATTGAGAGATGAAATAATGTGTTAAAAACCCATATTAATCCTAGGATAACTTTGACCTTAGGGTTTACACTGTGACAGTAGAAGGTTTAAGACTCAAATTTCACTTGAAATTAACTAATGGTAGTTGCTCAAGTCTGCATATTCCTTGGAGTGAAGACCATAACCACTACAAGTCACTAGAAATTGTTAATGACGATAAGGATACATTGGACCTTGGGGATCTTGTTCAAAAATTAATTAGAGTACAGGAAAATACATGGAGTGCATCTGGTGAGAATAATTTGATATCTGGCTGACATGAGTGCGTAAAAGTGGATACAAGAACTTCTTTTGTAGAAGGAAATCTAATTCTACTGCCTAGCTACTGAAGGTATTGAACAACATGCTAATTGATCAAAACCTAAATAATTGATGTTGTGAAAAATAACTTCGAAGAAGTTATCCAAGAATGGAAACAAAACATAAAAAACTGACTTTGGAACTAATCTAGACAATTTTGGATCACTGGGTGAGACATCAGACAAAATGTAAAAAGTTACCTAAAATTAATTGCCCCATTATGTGGGATGAATCCTTCAAACTTGAGAAATGTTCATATAGATGATCAAATGGTGGAAGAGAGGATTTGGTATAAGGATGGAGGAGTCTGTTATACTTATGATGGGTCGATGTCACGCTGGGAGTAAAGACAACGAATCAAAGTATCGAGGAACTCCTAGGTCTTAGATAAAATTACAAAAGCACATTAATAGGCTTCGGTACAATGAACTTGATAGTATCTATCAGCAATTGTTTTGGATATGCATTTAGTTACATGTGACAATCTGATATTTTCATCAAAAAAATCCCTAATGGGGGTGTCTTAGGTATCTCTTTCTTGAAGCTTAAATTTATCAGCTTTCAATTTAGTAATCCCAGGCTCTGTTCACTGTTGAAAGAAAAATATAACTAAATGAGACTTTTTCTAGATCGCCAGAAAATAATAGGGGGAACTATTGATAGTTAAGTCCAAGGTTTATTTTGTTATAGGGACTGATGTAATTTGTGAGGTTTCATATTGGACCATAGGATGAGTTCTTCGTAAAGGCATTCCCCAAATGTTTATAAGATATTGATGCCTTATCATCTTCCTCCTGAAAAGAAGTCTCAACTATTCTGGGCTTGATCAAACTAGAAGCTTGCAAATTTTCTCTTCCTGTCTCTTCTATCTTGCAATATGAAGTTTTCATTGGACTTGTACTCTTCCAGGGGGATTTTGTATTTTCAAAAATAATCATGACAAATTTCAATGTAAAAGCTTCTTAAATAGCTGGATCTAGTTTTATTTGAAAATCCTAAGTAAGCATAGATATATCTCACAATGTGTACTATATCATTTTATAAGAAAATCAGGAACAAAACTTGTTGGATTACGAGGGGCTCCCACTTCTTGAAATTATATTTACAATTTTGGTGGAATATATTGCTTGGACATGGAGAAGTTGAATAAACATTTGGATCGAAATAACTATGATGAAGCAATAAGATAAGATTTAAGATGACAGTAAAGGGTTATTGCTTCTTAAATCAAATCCCATTGTGAAGTTGTCTCGTGACTTTGCCCATACATATTATGTACATTTGATTTGCTATAGATCATCAAGGGACCAACTTCATCTAAAACACTAAGTGTCTCTTGCAGTATACTGTTCCAGAATAAGAATGTTCCCACAATATCCAAAGGAGCTCAATTATAATCTTATTTTCATGAAGAAACCCATTCAGTTTAGCCCTCTGGCGGCACATCTTTAGTATATGATAAACATGCCGGTCTTATGAATGTAGTTATCTTCACAGATGAATGTTCGGTAACCTCTTAAGAAGAAAGGTTGGAATTCATCAAACCATTGGGGCCCATATTAAAAAATGGTTTCGACAAAGTATAAAGTAGCAACCTAATTCAGGCTCATATCAGAAGAATCACCATGATGGATTTGAAAATACTTATTCCTATGAAGCCTTTTAGAAATACATTAGCCTTCATTTGATAGTTAATGTTACCCCTTTAGGAATTGATGGATCACATCTCTGAGTAATGACTTCATGTGAGTACATATGACCCCATAGGATGAATGACAAATGGAACATTCTCTTGCCCGAAGCTGAGTTGGTTGTTTTGGATGAGGAGGAGAGTGCATGAACAACATCGAAATTGATAGTTGTCGAGACCATGTGAATTTTTTGCCATAGCTCTTGTTATCCAAAATTCATGCACCCAAGGAGTAATTTTGATAACATAAATCAAAGTGCATCAATTCCCGAGCAAATAGGGTGATTAGGGCCAAAAATCATGTTTCTAGGATCCCCTCGAGAATTTTTGCTCTCTTATCAGGGTTGAAAGAGAAGCGAGTTATGAAAGGTGAAAGGAGCTAGCAAAAACAAGCAATGGGCGGGAAAAATCATGAAAAATGGCTAATTCCTAGAAATCTAGCATATGATCGGGGCGTGAGGGACATCACGTGTCAAATCAGTTAGAAAGGCCGCTAGGTAGTCTACAGAAGCAAAGGAACATCGAGAGGCCCTTCGGGGCCAGCGGGACGCGGAAAGCGGTTCGGCCAGAAGGAGAAAGAAAATCGACTAAATGCTCAGGACATTTGGGACAAGAAGACATGAAGAGACGCGAATCGGCCAAAAAGGAAGAACTTTCGCTAAGCGATTCGGGACATGTGGGGAACTGAGCCCGGCGCCAGCGGCGAATTGAATCTTTGTCCCCCACGATGGGACACTTTGGGACAAAGGGGCGTGGCAAGCGGATAGCAAAAAGGAGCAGCCAATCAAGCATGCACGCCATCACCGTCATAAAAAGGAGGACAAGGAAGCCCATTTCGGGCGGATCGAGAAGTTTTGTCCCAGATCAGCCTTCAGGACATCCCGGAGACAAATGGACGTGAGGACGAAAAGAGCCGGGACAGAACCAACGTCGGACCAAATCATGACACGTGTCACGAAGGAGAAAGTCCAAAATTCAAAGGGCGAGGTTTCAAGCACTAACCAAGGCAATCGGAAAGAGGACACGTGTCCTGATGAGGAAGGGAAGCTTAGAGCTCGGGAGGAGTTAGAGAATTTGGCAAAAGTTCACCCAAAAGCTAAAAGTAAAGTCTGTCCGACCAATGCATGCCCGTGTCCCCAAGTGGCGAGCGCGGAGAGGAAAGTGGAAAATGTTCGACAAAGTCAATTCAAGGAAAAACCCGCGGGACGTGAGAGGCGAGAGGATGCCATCGGTGTAGCGTAGTGTCATCCAGTGGCGAGCGCGAGAAGAAATTTGTAAAATCCGTTTCACTGTTTTGTGCCTAAATCTTTAGATCTCCATATCTTTTGATCCAGGCTCAGATTTGCATGTTCTTTATATCAGCAGAAAGCTTATGAAATTCTCTACATGATTTTGGGTTATATCTTGAATTTGGTGTAGTCTAGAGAGAAAATTGAGAAACAGATCTGCGATGTGTTTCGTGGCGGAAGTGACATTTTAACGTGACAGTTTAATGCGAGAATGGGTCGCATTCTCCTATAATTTAGTCAAATGATAGGGTATGGGTTTGTAAGTTTCCCCATGCCATTTTAATGCACCTCTGATCAAGAAGGAATGGGCTCTCACATTTTTATGTCGCTTCCACATTCTCTGATAGGCTAGACCCATGTAATGTAAAAGCGAGATTGGCTCATTTAAAAAAGAGAGGAACATTTTTACTTGGCATCAGCGAGCACTTCTTCTTTCACCTCCAATAGAAGTGATTGATGCAAGGACTCGGTGACCTCTCAAAGGATTGTAACAGTTTCTTGCAACTCTCCTCTTGGAAATTTGTAATGCATGTGTTTGACATTTGAAATGATAATGCAAGTCTGCATGTGAATGGGTTTCAATCCTCTGTTTGTATTATTTGCTTCATTTTCGAGATCCTAAATTATACCTTGCTCGATCTGTGTATGTTTTATGTTGTGAACTTTGGTCTCGTGTCTATTTGCATGACAAATATGTTTCACCACTCCTTTCAAAGTGCATCACCATCTTTAGTTAGTTTGAATTTCTTGCATCTTCCTTACCCCTGTCTCCGTGCAGTTAGAGTAGGATTAGGATCACGAACCTCTGTAGTTGTCGAGCATTAGATCTAAATCAGGAGGAGTTTGAGGAACCAGCCTCCTAATCTGAGATTCCTCTCTCGATTTCACAAGTCCCAATGCTTGGAGAAGAAGGTTTCCATGTTGTGCAATCACACTTTGGATGCTGGGGAAGTGATCGCTTTGAAACACCGATCTGCATCCGAGGCAGTGCTGTGAAACTCTGAACAGCTTTTGGCAACTAGCCGGAGTGGGACCTTAGAGGTCTTACTTCATCTTTTACAGGTTGATGTGTTCCTGTGAAGATTTCAGCCTTTGGAGGCACTTCTGAAACACATCTAGTGACTCGATCCCGATCAACAACCATTCTTGGAGTTACGTAGACATCTGTTTTTTCATCCATTTCCATCCTTTCATTTCTTTCCATCTCTTTCATTCTTTTCCATTCCATGAAGTTGTCAAATCATATGACTTCATTTCCATCATGGAACTCACATTTGATTAAGCATTGCAGTATATCACAGCTCCAACATGTTTTACAAATCCTCACGAATCAACATTTCGAGCAAATTCAAGATCAAAGATGCATACCGTATGAAGCAGCGATGCCAAAGTCTAGTTTGGTCTATGAAGCTTTCCAAGAGCAAGAGTATGCATATAATAGAAGACAATCGGATGCAAGATGCTGGTGCTGTTGGAGAAAATCCAAAAGATGGAGGTAAAGATGAGTGCAGTCAGAGCAAGCTCAAATGAGAAGCTTTCGAATTTGTTGGAGGACTCACTTGTCCATGGGAAGGCCCTTTTCGAAGACAGACTTTCAGCCCTCGGGAGAGTTGGACTTCATGATGAAGATGACGCCATTACTTGCACAAAGTGGATTGAAGAAATAGAGGCCTATGACAGGAGTGTTGAACAACCTTGTCAGCTATGGGTAAGTTCACGCCATCTCATGCCTTTCTTTTTCCCTCTTTCTCAAGTCCTATTTTCATCTCAGCCGAGTGTCAAGTTTTAAACTCTCCATCTGTTAAATCCCAAGTGTTGAATCCCATGTCTCCACCTCTCGGTCTTCCACCACACCTCAATTCTTCTTTCCTTTTCCTTCGAAACAGTCATCCCCTCCACACAGAGCTAACATAAATACCCCTCCTCCAAAGAAACAAGAGTTTCTACCTCCACCACCACAAAAATTTTCCAAAGCCATTTGAGATTCTGACCCATCCCTCCTCTTGCATTCCCAATTCCATGTGGGGAAGAAGAAATTGCAAAAATTAGTCATCAAGGACAACAGCTGTTAAAGAAGAAGAGCCAAGAAGAAAAGAAATGACAGACAACTTGAAGTGGGCTTTGGTACATGCCAAATTTGGGATGAAAAAGATCCCCTTGATGGTTAAACCTATAGAAGAGGCTAAGTCGAGAGAACAAATGGTGGTCGGGACTGATTTTGTTGCAAGAAGAAGTTCTTGTCGGTCCCGACTTGTCCTCTGAGAGCAAGATTGAAGAGTTTGACTTGACAAACTTCACCGCTTGAGGAAGAGTTCCCATCAAGAGCAAGATTGTCTTCAAACATAGTAGGAAGGAGAAGGCTGCTCCAATCGAAGAAGAGGAGCACATTCTAGTTGTGGAGGAGAAAATTGTAGATCCAAGGGCTTTGAGCACAAAGCAAAGCTGTCAGGAGAACCTTCGGTTCTTCTTTCTACTTCATCTCTCTCAAGTTCTGAAGATCAAGAAGAGAGTTTGATCTCTCAAACTCAATGTTGGAGGGTGAAAGCCATGGTGGATGAATGTCAGCAGATCAAGAAGACACCATGGAGGAAGTTGGAGAGCATTTCATACAGAGCAGGACAGTCATGAGGCAATTTATTTATCAGTTTGGAGGACCTGTTTTGATGGAGAAGAGCGATTGAGTTTCCACCATTCTCTCTTTCATCATCCACATTCCAAACACTTGAGAGTTGTACATCACGAAGGAGAACATTCTGTTTGCAATAGCCCTACATCTTATAGCCAGCTCTTTGGAAACCAAGATTGGGAAGATTTTAATCTTTCATGTTCTTCATCGAAGGAGAGAAAGGACAAGAAGAGATTTCACCATTTCTTCCACACCATCCATTCAGAGAGGTCTACAAGAAGACTCCATTTTTGGGTTGAAATCAGAGCTATGGGCATATCAAATGGATCGGGAGGCACTTGCCCAATCGTATTTGGCCTCCAGCTGGAGCCAAAGGAGAAGTCTACAACTAGTCATGCTGTGCTTTCCGAGCATGAGGATGAGTCTACAAAGTGCACAAGGATCAGTCCAGTGCTGTCATTCCCTCTTCAATCCAAATGCACAGAGCAACTAAAAGAGGTATTGAATTTTCCTTCAATGGATACCTTGATGATTTGGGTGAAGACCAGCTTCTTGTTGATTTTCCACTTCTTCCTAACAACCATGATCAGCTCCAAATCAATCGCACATGGTCATGCCACTTTTGAGAAAGGGAAGCCATTTCTCACAACCAACTCACAGGTTTTTTTAGCTTGCCTCGTCTTCCGCCATAGGGAGTAGAGTAGATAGGGTTGATTTCAGTAGTAAGAAGTGCTCATGTACACTGCACAAGTGTTCCAACCATTTGGGAGCATGTATGATTTTCTGTTCTATACATATAGTTTTTGTAGGTGCCAGTTTTGATCCCACATGCTTCACTCCCATGGGCATTTCTCGTGAGAACGACTCCACGTCAGCGATGGGTTTCAAAATGTGGCTCGCAGAGGAGGTTTTCAAAGTTCAAAACTGGCTCGCGGGTTATAAAGCATGTACCTCATGACTCCATGCCCAATGGATCGTTTCTTCATGTGCTTACTGGGATCATTCATCTAGCAGTGCTATGATCCTTACCGTAGTCACCAATAACCTCATTGAAAACCTCTCTTCCTTTAAGAATGTAGAACATTTGCCATAAAACCTTGTTGGTCAATGGGTTCAAAATTTGAATTACATCATCGGGATTGATGGTACTTAAGGCCCAACATCATGTACCGTAATGGTTAAATCATCTCTGGTCCAACCCATCTTGTCCAACTCTAAAAGAGCAATTCATCTTCGAAAAGGTGAAACAAGTTACAAAGCAATTGACAGGGGGCTGTAAAACATATGCCAGTGTCACCAGCTATACTCTGGTATAATTGGGACGTCATGGACATTTAAGGCCAATCACCATAACGAGAATCGCCAGCACAATACAGAGCCTACATCATATGAACATGTTACTGGGATAAATTTCTAATGACGATGTTAGAAGATGCATATGTAGCCAGATTACAACCCACTATCCCATTCAGGATGTAAGATAAATGCAACTATTTTGTATTGGAATATGAAGTATATTGTTCAAAGGTCAAATGGCACCTAGACAACGATACCTATCATTTATTTCAAATTTTAGGATCTAGTAACTTCGTACATGACCTTGAGGGATAATAATGATCTTGATCTTAACGCGAGTAGCCATTAATAACGTTCGAAAGCATCAACTGGCAAAACCGCCATCGGCAAGGAAATGAGGGACAAGTGATTTTTTATTTTGAAAAATCATATTTTGAGGTTTTGTACTTCTAATGGGATGAGAATAAGTGATTTCTCCTCACTTAATGAGACAACGATTTTAGATGATACGCCGAAGAAGCTTATTGGCAGACCACAGTATCATATTTAAATGACGAGAAACACAGATCAAGAAGGACGATAAGTCCAAAAGTTCAAGGTGAGGTTCTCGACATGCAATCTTAACCCAAGCGTAATCTGATATGCTCAAAGAGGACACGTTTCTAATATGATTTACTATGTTGGTGAAGCCTCTGAAAGATTCTCCTTTCTTAGGAGTTAAAAGAATGTGAAATGCTGATTTTTCACTCTTAAAAGCTTTAATATACTCAAGGAGATGATCCGCCCGTGCCATCACAAATGGAATTAATCTTAGTCGTACGCTAACGTGACATCCAGAATGGCAGAGCGTGATAATAAAACAATTTCATCTCCAATATTGTGCTAGTTTTATTTTCATGAGGATGTGAAAAATTCTGTTAAAAATGGGAGAAATCTTCAAATCACCATATTTCTTTCATCCAGAGTTCGTGGTTTGAAATGCGTTATTTAGCTGAAAATCGAAATATTTTTAGTGGACTTCAACCTTCTAAATGTGATTTCTCACATGGAAAATCTTGAATTTCCTGCATTATCCTGAGAGATAAAAATGAAGGAAAACAGCTCCGACAATGCATTCAGCGGCCGTAAGTTAAACATTCCCATGACCATATTCCTAATGCGTAATGGGTCTCATTATCTTTCTAGTATATAATTCATGCAACGCACATACATATCATGAGGGTATCATGCAAGGTTGTGAAAAATGAGTTTGAGAAACATGATTTCTAAAAGTTCAATTTAAAAAACTATGAAAATAAAGAGGTGGATGACATACAGTTTCTAATACATGTTAGGAACAAACCTATGAAAGGGGTTCATCTTTTCCTCGGCATAGCCTAGACTTTTCTTCGCCTCTGAAAAGTGATTGATGCAAGGATCCCTGCATCTTCCAAATATTGTAATAGCCTTTTACCTCTGCGGGTGTAATGCGTGTTTTGACCTGGAGCAACAAATGATAATGCAAGCTTTTGTGAATGGGTTTCCATCCTCTGCTTTATGTTATTTGCTTGTTTTCTTCTGAGATCCCAAATTATACTTATCGTATTTGTGCATGTTTTATGTTGATACTGAACTTTGAGTCCTGTGTTCATTTGTATGACAATGTATGTTTCACATTTTCTCCTCTCTCGGTGCATCACCATCTTTAGCAGGCTTTTGCTTTTTTCCTCTTTTCACTCTACCCCTGCCTCCTTAGAGTTAGAGTAGGATTAGGATCTAGAACTTGCCTCTCACTGGTTACAGGCAAGCATGTAGATCTAAATGGGAGAGTTTGAGGAACCAAATCTCTCAATCTGGAGATTCCTCTCTCATTTTCACAAGTCCCATGCTTGGAGAGAGGTTTCAATGTTGTGTAATCACACCGGATGCTAGAGTGATCAACTCTAGAAATCTGATCAACATCCAGGGGTGTTGTGAGCACTGCACTAACACATGCTTCATATGGGAGATCTCCATTAAAGCTTGAACTCGGCAAGGAATAGACCAATTTTATGTTTTAATTTCATAAACCTATACCACTCTGAGTTTCATCCGGTACATGACAACATTTGCCAAGAAGTCACTTTTATACAAAAAGAATTATAAGATTGAGTGAGAAAGAGCTCAAGATTCTGAGGATCATGAGGTTACAACATATGAGAAAATCCTCCCTCTCTCACAAAATTTTTTAGATTCAAAGAAGTAAGGTTTTTATGCAGTGGTATAATTTTAGGGCTCAGATATTCGTATAAAATATTCGTTAAACTTTAATATTAGCAAAAGGTGAAAAGAGTTAACGGTCAATGAACCGGGCTTTTCCTAAAAGAGACAGCTGGGGAATTTTTTTATGGGTCATCTTCTTTTGCCTACCATAAAACTAACCCTCTATATAATCCTCTGGGCATTATTTTCAAAGTAGAACAATATTAGCTCACCATACTTCACTCGAAGGGCATATGTATTATTAAGTACACAAACACACGATTAAACTCAGGCTACGTATTGTCTACGATCAGCAGGGAGGAGGTCGAAGAGTGTGATTAGAGATAATTTAGATTGGACATGCGATAGGGAGTGTTTAGATGATGCATCGACAGAGTAATATTATATTACTGCAAATGATTGTGTATAATATTACAATGTTAACGTGCAACAAGAGTACTATGAGGACATGCCATACATGAGGCTCAGTAACAATGCGAAAGGCCATTAACCTCCTACCTTTTGCAAATGAATAACCAGTAGGGTAGAAGTCAGAAATGTAGCTGACATAAGATATGTCTATGCATTTCAAAAGCCTTTGGTTATTTATATACGACATCAACGAAGCTCGCTTCAGAGCATGTTAAACAAGGTTTTTGATGTATGACAACATGGCACCCTCGCCGAATGTGCATCAACAAGCGTTTTTGCAGCATCATTTTTGTCATGATTTGTGACATTATCTTTCCTTTTTGATGAACGATTGCAAAATATCCTAATCGCATCA
>JADAXU010000087.1:0-61672 GCA_018340775.1 Taxus wallichiana var. yunnanensis | reverse complement strand
TTGCCAGAATTCATCCTCAGGCCTCCATGCCCCAAACTAAAGAACAATGAGGGGTATAATTCAAATTTGAACAAATTCTACAACAGATTTTATATCTACTTTTCCCGAGGAGAAATTGATTAACATGAAATTTCACACAAAGGAAATGGAGGGATCAAATCAGCCATGGAATTTCACATTTCAAAATTGTCCTGAGTAAGCCTGCAGCTCAAGCAAAGTCGAGCACATCAGAGGAGTTCACAAAAATAAAGAACCTTCAAAGTTTGAATTTCAAACTGGTGTGGTTGTTCTGGGAGGTACGACGAAGAAAATTCATGAACTCAAGGAAAGAAGCACTAAAAAGAGTGGGCATTCCGAAACCTCAAGCCTAAAATTTTAGAGTTCTGAGTTTCGAGGTTTCATGAGCTCATGGTGAAAGCTCTACGGGGCATAAAAATTCATAAACCCAAGTCTAAATCTGGACTTTGGGAATACAAGATTTCACTAGAAACCCTAAAATCCCAAAAACCTAAACCCCTAAAATCTAGAAAATGTAACATCTTTAATTCAAACCTTGGGGTAAAATTTCAAACCCAAATTCTAAATTTCGACTTCCGTAGTTTCCCCCGTACTTTCATAACCTTTTAATCAAGTGACAAACCCAGAACACCCTCGATAGTTGTTATTTTCTCCTTTACATTTCAAGTGTCGAAGCGATGTGATTTTCCTTATATATTATGATCTAACTCATATCCAAAATTCACCCTTAAGGTACTCTTGATAACACGCACGATTATTCACCCTCAGAGCAAGTAGATTGATTCAAGGCCCAAAATCATGTTTTTCGAGGTCCCTAAATTTTTTTCTAACTCTCCCATCCAAGAAGAAATCCCAACAAGTAAGAAAGAATGGAAAAAAATGCAAAAATAAGGTCAGGCAGGACTCAAGCTGAGGCATTTCGGGTCCGTAGGCCCGGTCAGACTAGCTGGGGTTGAATCGAGGTCTGCCGTACCAAGCTCGGGGCCTGAAAAACAAGAAAATTAGCTAAGTCCTAGTCCAAACAGCAAGTCTGGGTGGACAAACAAGATATCAGACGCATGGACGCGAAAAGCCGACGCCGAAAGAGGGAACAAATCGCCTAAGTCTGCTTTCACCAGCTTTGGGACATCTGGGACAAAAGTACACACGGAGACGCGGATCACCTTGATTCTAAGCATGCAAGTCACCCATTTCGGGGTTCAAAGATATTTGTCCAACACATTTTGGGACATCCTGATCAAAGCACGCGGCAGGACGCGAACCGCCAAGCTTTCGCCAAACAGAGTCTTTGTCCAAACATTGGGACATCCAGGCCAAATACGTGAGTGCGAGGATGCGAAAAGCCAAAAGAGCCGCCAATGAATCAAATCTCGCCACGTGTCTTCACCTCATCGCACCATGGAAAATTTTGAAAATTTTCCAAAGTTAAAACAAAAAGGGAAATGATCAGAAGGGCCCGAGCCAATAAAATAGTGCCACGTGGTCCAAGTGGCAAGAAATTAAGGAAGGACTCAAAGAAATTTTCAAAGGATGAGCCTCATGGATGAATCGAGCTCGACATGTGTCATCCATGTGGCAGAGTGCTGAAAATATCAAATATTTTCTCGCCGATCCGCTTTTGGCCTGCTTTTTGCCCTAAATCTTCATATCGCCATAACTTTCGATCCAGAGCTCAAATTTTCACTTTCCTTATATCAATGGAAAGTCAGAAAATCTCTACATGATTCTCGAGGTAAATCTTGCATTTTGGTTCAGTTTGAGAGAGAAAATTAAAAACGCCTCTCGGCATGATAATGGCTAGTAAATGACATTTCAACAACCAAATTTTAAAATGCAAAATACATAGCTTCATCGCTACTAGGTTCTCACCACCGCCATAATGAGATGAATTAAATGAAACCTAGAAGTGGTCAGGGTAGATTTGATTTCCTCTCTTCCTCTCTTATTCTTCCTATAAATTGTAAGAGGGGCTTCTTTCTAAAGTTGCATGGAACATTCTTGTTTCCCCTCCCCTTCTTCTTCGCAGACGAAATTGTGGAGTTCAAACCTCCCATTTAAAATCAGTAATGCAACTTTGCCTCTCGCATTTTCAGAGTGTATCAGACGATCTCTGGAGCAAGTAATGCATGTCTGTGGATGATTCTCAACCCTCTCTCGTGTTCATTTCACATCTTCCTAATCTTTCACTACAAATTTTGTTATCTATGCATGATCTCGCATCACATTTGAATGGTTTGTGTTTATCAAGATAGGTGTTCTTCATTCCTCCGTGCATCACCTCGTTAGCTTAGGTTTATTTCTATGCATCTTCTTACCCCTCGTCTCCTCGCAAGATTAGATTAGGTTTTGAGTAAACCCTCTATATTTTCATGTGCATCCGAACAGAGGAATAGGAACCAAATTTCTCTCGGAGATTCCTTTCATTTTTACAAGTCCCACACTGATAAAGGATTCCATGTTGTGCAATCACACCGGATGCTGGTATGATCAACCTAGAAATCTGATCAACATCCCGGGTGCCGTGATTCTACGCAATAGTTCCGACATGCCCAAAGGGGATATTAGAGGTCTTCACCTTCATTACAACAAGATCGATGTGCACTTGTTCCAATGCTCCAGCCTTTCAAGGAGCTTTAAATTACACATCTCAAGTGACTCCAAAAGAGACATAATCCACTCGGTTTCAGCAGTCCAAGCCTCGGGCAAATTTATGAGAAGAATACATGCACTAGGTCAAGAACTAGGAGGAAGGATTGTTTGTTTATCTACACCTATCTCCAACAGTAGAAAGAAGGGGAAGAAGCACTCAAAGATCACCATCTCCACCTAACCTGGACTTTTGTCTACACCTCCACCGGTAGACCTTTCTCTACATCAACAAGAGTTCTCAAGCCAATCAAAATGGCGCAACCACCTAATCCCTTTGTCACACCCTTCACCGAAGTAGCCCACTTGCCCTCAATGCACGTAATCCAGTTCCAATCAGAAGGCCAAGAACATTCCATTTTTCACTAGAGAAAATCATACCACTCCCGGTGATCATGTCAAGGAAATCGCTAACGCCCAGGCAATCCATGAGATAAATGAAATGGATGTGGCCACAAATTGATGGCATCTTCATTCAAAGGGAGGGCATTGCAATGGTTTAGGATCCTTTGAGCCGGGTTCTATCACAAATTGGAATCAAGCTTATGCATAGTTCTCCATGAACAGCTTGGGGAAAAGGGAGACAATTTGTCTCTACTTGAACAATCGACAACTATCAAGAGAGCTCCCAATGAGCAAATTGATCGACTTCAACTTTAGATTTCAAAGGTCTTGGGAGAGGATTCTAGCTGGCAGTAAGGCCAGCCACAGCAGGCTTTTCTATACTATCTTAAGGCTTTGAATTCTAATATTTCTATGTTAATTCAATCTACTGGAGGCACAACCTTCTCTCGCGCTTATAAAGATTTCCATTAGAGCCAAAACTATCTTATTCAAATCGGTAAACCGGCTCCTAGGCCTCCCATGCCTCAGATTCCAAACTTAGAAAATCCAAGCACTAGTCAAGCACCCACTTTGGCTCCTATTCCCACTCCTAGAAATAAAAGTTCAAATGAGACTTCTACTTCATCCTCTAAGGCTTTAAATGAACTCCAAGAGGTCATGAAACAATTACAAAATTGGGAAATGAGCCGGTTACTATCAAAAGACAAAGAAGCTCAAAGTGCTCGACTATATCGCCTCAAGCACAAGCACCTAAGCTAGGCCCCCATACCAACAAAATAGGCCACCAACTCAGCTGCAAATCAAAATCAAAGCCAAGTAAGGCCTCCCGCTAATAGACCATTTAGCCCTATAACCCCAATGTCATATCTTCTTCTAAAGCATTGGTACCAACAAAATAACATGGCCCAAGAATATGATTGGTGTTTCCCGTGCAATCACCACATAACCAATCAATGTTCTTTAACAAAGGCATTAAATTAGGCTCTTATGGTGCAAACCATCGGGTCGCAAGAGTTCAACCAACAAACAAAGAAGAGGATCAGCAACAAGAAGCACCTCAAAGGAACGCCTCCAAACGAAACTACTCTTGGTCAATCGGTAAATGGTGCAAGATTTCGTGGTATGAATCAAATACCCTCTCAAAGTGTCGCAGCCCAACACAAGGTCAAAAAGGAGAAATTTGGGTGAAGGACAGCCATTAGCTCCAAATAATCCACAACCTTCTACCACTCCACAAGCCGCTAGCAAACAAAATGTAGTTCCAAACATGCAAGGGACACCCAAACTAGCTCCTAAACCAACTCAAATGCCAGTTATTGCTGCCCATGTGAAAGGAATGAATGTGCAGCCAAGGGACATCAGAGGGATAATTCATCTCCATTCAAGATTACCGATCGATGAAGAAGACAAATGTAAACATATCAATGTGGGAATCACTATCTATCCTAGGACAAAGAGATTTGCTACAAGCTGCCATGAAGGATTGGTCAACTTCAAATCAATAGGTCCAAATGCAAGAGAAGGTACTCACAAGTGTTGCCCAGCCTGAAGGAAATCATGGAGGACATCAAGGTAAAATGTCAAGCCCTCCCTTTTATGTCTCATTAATCATTGGAAACCAATTGGTACATAATTGCATGATCGACTCTGGAGCAAGCAGCTCAATCATGCCAAAAAAGATAGCTGATCAATTAGGGCTCCAATATGAAGTCATCTCCAAGGGTGTAGTAGTGCAATTAGACAGAAAGAATGACAATAGTTGAGTAATCAAAGGTTGCCTGATCCTCACACTCGCACGCATGTCCCAACATAATAGTATTACAAGATGTGTCACCATAGACCTACCACCACTCTTTTCGTGATTGTGCTTGTCAAGAGACTTCACCGCTAAAATCGGGAGGCTATCTTTCGGCGGATTGGTCACACATGTTGTTTAGAACAAGGTATGGAACTAAGGCCACAATCAGATCTCGAACCTATCGTGAAACTTTCACATCGAGCCTTACACTCTAAGCAAAATCAATACCAACTTTTCATTGTTTGATCAAGAAGATTATCCAAGCACCGATGAAGCGACACCAAGGTCGAAGCATCCCAGATTTGACTCTGATGAATGGGCAAGCAAGGTGCATGCTTTTGATCCTTATCAAGAAATAGAAGAATCTCGAGCTAGGAGTTTATTGTTTACACTTGAAGAGAACCAACCTCTCCCCAAAGATCACCAAGCCGCATCATAAAGACAATAATGAAGTATGGCAATTGTTCTTTGATGGGTCAAGGAGTAGACAACGCGTGCAGGAGGAGGAGCTATGCTTATTTCTCCGCAAGGTACAAAGTATTACTCACCTTCTTTTCAATTTTCTCTGCTCAAATAATACAACTCAAGCATGAAGCCTTAATTCATGGATCGACCGGGCAAAGAAGAAAGGCATCAAGAATTTCCATGTATTTGGTGATAGTGAGCTGATCATAAACCAAGTTAAGGGGCAAAGCATGTCGTCAAGAATAATTTGCTCAAGTGCTACAAAATCAGTATGGGATCTTATGGAAGATTTTGGAGCTTTTAGCATCAATTCCATCCCAAGAAAAAGGAATGAAGTTAAATGATTTGCAGCAATCAGGCTATGTATTCGACGTTGTAGAAAATATCAAAAGTGAAAATCTCACCTCATATCAAAGTGGTCAGAGACCAAATTGCCGATAATAACACAAGTTGGCAAGTCTTCGAGAATGATCAAAGAATTGTTAATTTCTCCGCAAGAAGAAGCCGAGTTCTCCATGAGGAATCAAGACAAGCTTCGAGCAGCAAAGATGGTGACCAAGTGGTGCAGCTAAGAACTAACAAATTACCAAAAGGCATCATAACTCGAGTCAATCTTCAACCCGAATGATTAGTTCCTGAAGTAGAAAGTGAACATTCAAGTAAAGGGTGAAGATTCGTAACCTATTTTAGTAGATGAAGGCAAGACATCATAAATCGGCAAAGTAAGTACTCCACAAGAGAAATCTAATTTTGTTCAGCTTTTGTCAAGAGTTCCCGTGATGTCTTCGCTTGACTTACAAAGATTTAAGAGGTTTCAACCCAAAGTTGGCACAACATACTATTGAATTGGGATCTAGAATCCAAGCCCGCTGTGTGCAAAAAGAAAAGGCCAATAAATCCTCATATCGAACCTCTCATGAGAAAAGAGTTAAGCAAGCTCACTGAGGCCGTATCATCTTCCCCATCAAACACTCAAGTTGGGTCAAAACTCAGGGTGTCCGTAAGGAAAAGAAATGGAGAAATTAGATCGTGTGTGACTTTCGCTGATCTAAATAGAGCATCACCATGATCATTATCCGCTTCCATCAATGGAACAAATATTGCAGGTGTCAGAAATGCCCGTTCAAAGGTTTTCATTGCTAGATGGATATTCAGTGCTATAATCGATAATGGTGAAGGAAGAAGATCAATTCAAGATGGCCTTCACTACAAAATGGGGCACGATGCTTACAAGAAGATGTCATTTGTACTGGCCAAATGCTGGAGCAACATTCCAACGAGCTATGGATATGGCATGCTCAAAGGCTTGATCAACAATATAGTACTGGTATACCTAGATGATATCACTGTCTTCTCAAAGAATGCAACAGATCATCTCTTTCACCTCAAGCAAGTGTTTCGTAGGTGTAGAAGGTTCGGAGTGTCATTGAATCCAAAGAAGTGTATATTCTTGCACACGAGGGCAAATTGTTGGGTCACATTGTTCTAGGGAAGGGCTAACTATTGATCCCGAAAAGGGTTGAAGCCATCCGAACACTCCTATCACACACCACAAGAAATCTCTTCAAAGCTTCTTAGAAGGATAAACTTTGTCCACAGTGTTTGTGCCTAATTTTTCCACTCTTGTGAAGCCTTTAACAATGATGTCAAGAAGAGTCCTAGCATTCAAAAGAACAACAGAAGGCAAAGAGAGTTTTGAAAACATCAAGCATGCAATATCACAAGCTCCAACTCTTATTAGCCCAGACTTTTCAAAGGACTTCATGTTGTATGCGTTTGGAGGATCGTGATACAATCTCACTATCTCGGCACACGTATGAATAGAGAAGGTTCTCGAATAGCCCATAGCATTCTTCACCAAACCTTGAAGATTACTTAAATAAATTATTCTTTCATCGAAAAGCATGTCTTTGCCGGCATCGGAGCTTTGAAGAAGTTCGACACTTGGTCTCGAACAATAAGATTCAATTGGTGTCTCATGTCATGTCAAGGACTTCCTCCTAAACAAGGATTTAAACGAGAAGAGAGTAGGTCGATCACTCGTGTGATGGAATATGATATTGAAATCAAAGTGACCAAGCTAGTTCATGGCAAAGGTCAGTGTGAGCAGCTCGCCTCCAAACAACCGATGACTCAAAAGGTGAAGAAGATGCTATCCTACAACTACAGAATGATCAAGAACAACCAACTGATGATGCACTCATCCCATGTTGGACTCAAGACTTGGTGCATTACCTCCAAACAGCTTGTGCCCTCTAGAAGTGAGCAAGGTGAAGAGGAGATACTTTAGATTACAAGCTATCCCGTATGTACTCATTAATGGTATCTTGTTCAAGAAAGACATCCATGGTATTCTATTAAGATGCATCGAACAGTCAAATTGAGAAGACCTTACACGAGTTCCATGACAGTGGAAGCAGAGGCCACTTTGCTCCACAAGTGACAAGATCTCAAAATCATGAAAGCTAGTTATTATTGGCCTACTATGTTCAATGATCGCTACTCATGGGTTAAGAAATGAAAGAAATGTGCATTCTTCACAGTGGAAAGAAAGGTTAGCAGCGCTTCCCTTCGTCCAATTTCAAAGCAGAATCAGCCATTCATGCAATGGGGATTGGACTTCATTGGGCTTTATCAAGCCCAATTCAAGTCAAGGCCACAAGTGGATACTTACAATGGCTGCACTATTTCACCAAGTGGACCGAGGTAGTGGCACTTAAGGAGGCAAATGAATCTAATATCTTAGATTTATATGAAGGGATAGTCACGAGGTTTGGTGCCCTACCACTATCATATCGCATAATGCATCGGGCATTCCTTGGGCACAAAGATCACCGACAATGGGCTGTCAAGAATTATGTGTATCTCAAAGCTTTCATCGAATTATTACCCTCGTGGTAACGGCTGGCGGTGTCTACTTAACAAGAACCTACTAAGAATCATCGTAAGGACTCGATGAAAATCAAAGAACTTGGCATGCAAATCTCAAATCAGCCCTATGGGCTGATAGGATCACACCCAAAAGGTCTATAGAAGCTCTCCATACAAGCTCAGTGTACGGAAAGAAGCAGCCTTACCTATATCACTTGATTTTCCAAAGATTGGAACTCATGAAACAATTGAACTAGCTGAGTTTGAACCCATGGAGGTTAGATATGCAGAATTAATGGAACTCCAAGAAACTAGAAATCATGTAGCTCAGTAATAGAGAAGGATCAAGCCTCGATCAAGAAGACTTTTGATAGCAAAGCCAAGGCTAGAACCTTCCAAATCGAGATCTAGTGTTGAAATGGGATGCATATCATGTAAAGCCGGAAAGCATTCCAAATTTGATGCCATCTAGAGTGGCCCTTACATGATCATTGGATGCAAAGGTAGCAATGCCTTCCGACTGACTAAGTTGGATGGTGAAGAATTGCAGATTCCGGTCAATGGGATCTATCTCAAATGTTGCTACTAGAAAGAAAGCTTCTCACCCTTGTAAATATTAATTTAGAATTTCCATTCCTCTAAGTGCTTATGCACATTGTACTGCTGTTAGAGTAGTTTTTATTTTCCCTAAGTGCTTGTGCACATGTCCTATTGCTTCTAGTATGTGCATGTTTGCAGTTCATCAAGCTCCTGGAGAAGAATTGCAGCCATGGGAGAACCAGCTCAACAAATGTTTCAATAGCTCAAGGACACAGGTTTCAAATTTCAGATCAGCTGAGAGGTTATCAAATAGACTCCATGCCCAATGGATTGCTACAAGTAGCTGGCCATTCTTCATCTATCAGGCAGATGACCCCGCTTGAAGTCGCTAAATTGTTATCCAAAATTCACCCTTAAGGTAATTTTGATAACACACATCGATTATTCAACCTTTGAGCAAGTAGATTGATTCAAGGCCAAAATTCATGTTTTTCGAGGTCCCTCGGCCTTTTCTAACTCTCCCATCCAAGAAGAAATCCCAACGAGTTAAAAGAAAGCAAAAATGCAAAAATAAGGTCAGACGACTCGCTTTGAGGCATTTCGGTCCAAGGGCTCGTTGTCAGCTGGGGTCAACCGAGGTTCGCCATACCAAGCTTGGGGGAAAACAAGAAAATCAGCTAACTCTTATTCCAAAGTGTCCAGGGCAGATGGGGCGATTGGGACATCAGTGACGCATGGGACGCGAAAAGCCGAATCGGGCCGAAAGAGGGAACAAATTACCTAAGTCTTGTTTCACGCAGCTTGGGACATGCTTGAACAAAAGTACGCACGGACGTGGATCAGCCGGTTTGGCGCAAGTCACCATTTCGGTGGTTTGGAGATATTTGTCCTGATGGGGCTTGGGACATCCGGCCGAAAGTACGCGGAGGATGTGAACCGGCTGATTCGGCCGAAACAGGAGTCTTTCGTCTCAAATGGTGCAGCTTTGGGACATCTCAAGCAAAGGTATGTAGAGATGTGAAAAGCTAAAAGTGCCACCAACGAATCAAATCTCTCCACGTGTCTTCACCCTGTATCGGCCCGGCGGGAAAATTTTGAAATTTTTTGCAAAGGCAAAAACAAAAGGGAAATGATCAGGAAGGGCCCGAGCTAATAAAATAGTGCCACGTGTCCAAGTGGCAAGAAATTAAGGAAGGACCTGAAAGAAATTTTCAAAGGATGAGCCCACGATGAATCAGATCCTCGACACGTGTCATCCATGTGGCAGAGCGTGGGAAAATTCAAATATTTTCCCACCGATCTGCTTTTGGCCTCGTATTTGCCCTAAATCTTCGTGATCGCTATAACTTTTGATCCAGAGCTCGATTTTCATGTTCTTTATATCAATGGAAAGCTGGTGAAATTCCTACATGATTCTGGGGTGAATCTTGCATTTTGGTTCAGTTTGGAGAGAGAAAATTAAAAATTCTGTGTGGTACGTGATAATGGCTTAAATGACGCTTTCAACAACCAGATTAAATGCAAAATACATATTCACGCTTTGCTAGGGTTCTCACCTACCACCATAAGGAGATGAATTAAATGCAACCTAGAAGTGGTTGGGGTTGATCTCGGATTTCCTCTCTCTTCCCTCTCATTCTTCCTATAAATTGTAAGGAGGGGCTTCTTTCTAAGGGTGGAACATTCTGTTTTCGCTCCTCCTTCTTCTCTTTGGCAGACGAATTTGTGGAGTTCAAACCTCCCATTTAAAACCAGTAATGCAACTTTTCCACTTAGAATTTTGTAGTGTATCAGTATCAATCTTTGAGCAAGTAATGCATGTCCGTGGATGATTCTCACCCTCTCTGTATTCATTTGCATCCTCCCGATCTTTCACCGCAAATTTGTTATCTCGCATGATCTCGCATCACATTTAAATGGTTTGTGTTTATTGGCAAGATAGGTGTTCTTCATTCCTGCATCACCTCACCGTTAGCTTAGGTTTATTTTTATGCATCTTCTTACCCTATCTCCTCGCAAGATTAGATTAGGTTTTGAGTAAACCCTCTCGCATTTTCGCAGCATCCGAATGAGGAATAGAACCACCTTCTTCGATATTCCTTTCTCATTTCTGCAAGTCCCACACTGGAGAAAGGATTCCATGTTGTGCAATCACACCGGATGCTAGTATGATCAACCTAGAAATCGATCAACATCCCTGGTGCCGTGATTCGCACTCAACACTAACCTAATGCCTAAAACTATAGTAATGAAAAATTAATCTCACCTAATCGAAACTACCTTAGGCTATGTCCTAAGACCTATTGTGGTAATTGTTGCTTTGGGTTATAACCTAAGGTATATATATACTACAAACTACCTAAGGTATAACCTAAACAATATAATCTACCCTAAACTAATGGGTTTAAATGGGGAATTAAGTTGTCACATACATGGTAGGTGATTGTTCCAAGGCATTAAAATTGTTGATAAGGTTATAATTGCTTGGAGGTACTACCAGCTTTTCTTGGCAAGTGGTTAGTGAATTTGGTGGAGGCTTAGTGTGAGGCTCCACTAAAATGAAATTCTTTGTTAAATTTGATTTGGTAATAACTAAACATGAGAGGTGGTGGAAAAGGAGGACAAGCAAAAAAATAGGAGTTAAGGGAATTATTTGTTTTTGGTCTTTGTGCTCAAACTGCCTTGGAAGGCATGTAAATGATTTGGTATGTGGTTGTTCACTTTGCATGTTTTGTGATTTTCGCTCTACATGCTCACTAGTTTTTGAACCACAGATAGACCTACACTTGATGGCTATTTTTGAGGTTTTATACCTAGTTTTAGTTCTTGGAATATATAGGAGGCATGGTTGAAAAAGAACATGGTTATTTGATTTTTCATGGAGAAAAAGAGAAGTTTTGAGCTCACCGGAGGTTCTCTTAAACTTGGTAGGAGCACTAATAGGCATGATAGGCTCTAAACATTAATATCTTTTTCTCTCTTATAAATGTTTCATTAAAATGATTCTGCTCTATGAGATTCTCGATTCCTTATTTTGTCTAGTTATTGACTTGTGGGGTTTATTAAATCTATGTTATTGGTTTTGAATTTCATGGTAAATAGAGTTTTGTTTAGAAACTTACCATGTATAGTTCTTAAAAATAAGAATGCATGCATAAACGTATCTCTGTAACTTGGATTTTTCATTTAGAACGGGAAATCGAAGTAATCTATTTAGATAAATCTTCGTTGTTATTTAAATGTGGTTCATAGTTTTGAGATCTTTGGGTTCTATCTAAACTTGCTGGAATTTGTGTTTGTTGATTGTGAGCTTGAGCTGAACTTGTGTATTAATGGAGCTTCAGACGGAGCTCGTTTTAGATTTGAAACTTGAGTTTCGTTGAGAGAAAATATTGGGATCTGCAACCGTGTTTTACATTCTTTTGAAATTTGAAATAGTTATTGTAAATTGGTAACTATAAAGCACTCGTATTTGTTACTTGTGTGGACTTTGTACTCTATGGTAATTTCTAGTCCTACTTGAGCTAGTATTAGACTTCGTGTTTTCTTATAAACCGTGCAAGAGCTTTTGTTGTTTTGAACTAGAGTTTGGAGACCTAGGTAGCTCTGAACTGTTGTTAGAAGTTTGTATTTGATCCTATACACATAATTTATTACTCGCATTTCCTAAGAATCAAGACCAAGTAAGAGAACTTTTGTTCTTAAGGATCGTGATTTTCATACTTGTAAAGAAGTGGATTGTTGTTGAAGTCCATAAATGGATTAGAGTCTGTGTATTTCTCTAGTGATCATTTTTACTATTAATGTAAGGTTGTAATGTACACGGCACTCACGCTTTATTATTTATGTGGATGCTGAAATTTTTGGGAAACCTTAGTTCCATTGAGTTAGTTTTTGACTTCGCATTTGATTTGCATTCATGTAGGAGTCATTTTTTGTGTTGAACCCGTGTTTATATTTTTGAAAAATCAGGGCCTTAATGATGCCAATTATGGCTCTATACCTGCGTTTTATGTAGAGGAATTTCAAACTGTTAATGGAAGTTGTATTTTCATTTGCATTCATTTTATGTATTGAAAAGATCTGAAATCTATTAGGATTTGTGTTGACTCTGTTCTGGAACTTTCGAGTTGTGTTCTATTTATTATAAATGTTTAAAAAAATTACAACTCTTTTGTCGAGTTTTTGCTCAAGGTAAAATTGGGAGAATAATTGGGTTATTGTGGTGAAAAATCTCCAAGATATCGATGGAAAAACGTTCTCATTTGATGAATAAAATTGTTAATTCAGTTTAAGAAATGTTTCTTCTTTCCTAACATGTTGATAGTATTTAAATGGGAGTAGCCCTTTCTCTTAATCTGAGGAAACTTGTATCTCGCACTTTACAATAGACTCGAGATTCTTTTATGAGAAGAACTTAGTAATTTAGTACCATATAATGTTATGGAGGGATTACTTGAATTTGTTCTAATAGCTTTTCAGTATTGTAATTTGTTGAACCAAGAACTAGTTATTCTTTTAGTAATGAAAAAATGAAACCCGACTTGGGATATCGATGAGTTGTTTGGTCTTCCTTGAACAATAATTTGTAGAAATGATGTTTGAAGAGGTTATATTATTTGGTTTTATTGAACTATAAATGTCAGCTTTTTTGCAGACTCGTTGTTTTGTAGGGCCTTTCTTGTTGGTTTGAGATGAGTGAATTGTCTTTTCGCACTCTATCTTTTTCAGAATTATATTTGGATGATGAAGAGTAAAGAGTAACCCCCGTATGAGTTTTCCTTGATATTTTAATGTTGTTTCAAATCTCCAAAAGTTTAAATTTTATATTAAAAGTAGATTTAAAACTTACAGGTAAAACCAATTGATCCTCTATTCTTCTTGATTAAATGAAATTTTGCTCGATGAATATCTTAATTGTTAACATTTTTAGGTAATAGTCTTTGGGAGAAACAATTGAATCATGTTTTGAATCTATTATATTCTTGGATGTGTTGTGTTTAGACATGAATTGTAATGGTTCTTATTCCTCTTTTGTTTAGGAGGTAGATGAGTCATCTTAATATGAACCATGCTCTAATATGTTCATAATATTAGGGAACAATGAGATGTTATAATATCAATTTTGTTAAGCACAATTGATGGGATCAATTAGAATCTATTTGTAGGGGCAAATGGTAGATAATATTCTTTCTTTTCATGGAAGTAAAATTAATTGTTTATAGTGTACTTCTTTTTTGTTTCTTTTGATATATTGATTATTTGACATAATAATTGTCTCATTAAAGAAGAGTTGTTTTAATGGAACAATTATTGGAATGCACTTCTTTTTAAGGTTTAGTGCTTATCATGCTCAGTTCATTGAACTAACCCATGTTAGCAATTTTTGCAGATGGACTTTGTAAGTGATAAAGAAGAAAAAACTTACATGATACATTGGTTGATTTAAGTCTATTTCTTGTGATGAACTCTGATTTGTTCTTGAGACTCAGTATTGAAAATAAAAGTAGTATTCTTTTATAATTAATATAGTTGTTATGCAATTTTACTCCGAATGCATATGTTTTGTAAATGTAATGGTTATAAAGATAAATTCAAAGGTGGGAGATTACCGTATTGGTTGTTTAAATTACTTTGCATTTGTATGAAAAATATGGGTTCCTTCTTGTTGTCAAATCTTCATATTATTTATATGTTAAATTTAAGATTTAATAAGATTGGAACAAGGGATTAATTTCAATCTCCCTACTTATGATACAAGCTAAAAATTTGTATAATGTGATTTTCGCCATATAAACTATAAATCATAGTAATGAAAAGTAGGATGAACATACATTATAAAAAAGTGATCAAGGGGTAGAATAAACCCTAACACTATACATATAATGAAAGACTCTTCATCTTTCATAACTGTTCATAAATCATATAGATTTGATAACATGACTTCAATTTATCAGACTTCATTTGTTATGAAGTCTAATTTATTTTGGATATCTTCTGGTGCTGAAATTTCTAAAAAGTTAATGTACTTTTACATATGAAATATTATAACACTGTGTAGTTATGCTTAACTGATAGTTTAACTATGTATTCAAAAAGTAAAAGTGGCAATGAATATAAAAATTCTTAAAGGGCTAAATGAATCAATTTAGAAAAGAACTTATGGAATGTTGGATTAGGGATTAGGCAATTGGCTAAAACCTATTTAAATAATGCAAATTAATTAAAAATTAATAAACTCCTTGGGTATGTACATCTCGATGAGGCTTTTCAGTAGGATGCTTTGGCACATGCCAACCTATGCAGGTTGTACCTTTGAGAATATTAGGATCTTCTCGATGATACAACGATGCAAATTGACATGTGGCAATACCCCATCTCACCGATAATCTAGATCTACACACATTGGACTTGATCTTAGTTTATCTCTAGAATCGGATTGTAGCATGGTTAAGATATGGAGTAGCCTTCTAAAACTTGGGGTACCTTGGCACATAGGGTTGACTTAGGTCGACCCAGTATGCCAACTTACCCTAAGTTTTCGGGAGCCTCCCCTTATCATAACATATGTTGTTAACTCGAACTAGGGTTAAACCTTGGGCAAGTGGACTAATGGAAGTCAGTAAAGGACATTATAGATAACAATAGAGTGGGGTGAAGGACATATTCCAGATTGACGAGTATGCCGTCAAGGAATAGTAATACAAACAGTATGTTAGAAATCTTTGGCCAAAGTATCGCAAGTTGGTTGTGTTGTCCTATGTCACCTAGTCTAAGGCTCGTGATGCTGATGAATATTGGTAACAAATATTCAGATATGATCCTTAGATAGATCACTCAATACCCTGAATAGGGTAAGAACAACCAAGTATACATAGTATATAGAAAAGTATTCAATACTTGATGTTTAACATGAATAGATTGGTAGTTTACTGAGTCATGAAATGAATAGATCGGTAGTACACCGAGTCATTACAACTGCATATGGTTATTTGTTATATGAATGGTTGATAAAGAATGTGTGATCTAAATTATGAATTTAGATCAGGGAACATTATTTTTTTTTAAAAAAATTCCCTTGTTTCTAAAAGTCTTAAAATGGGAATGTTACATCTTGGTATCGAGATGAAGGTTACAACTCTTGGACCTATTATGTCCACAATCTGATTAAACTTAAATTTTCTTGTAACAGAAAATGGTGAGAACAAGAGGAAATGTTACAAATAACCCTCCACCTAAAGAAGGAGTGGCAACTGCCTAGAAACTTGATGAGATCCTTGCTACCCTATTGGACACAAGAGATCGTTTGACTGTGCTTGAGCAACAAGTAATGGGAAATGAGGAGGAAGAAGAAGTTGACAACACTAATCAGCCACCTCCAGGGGAAAATGCCAATGTGGGTGTTGATAATAACAACGTAACATACATGCTCAACCTGAGAACAAAAAGGCTAGGCTAGCAGCAGAACTCACTAATGACATAAAAAGGATAAGTCCACCCAAGTTTGATGGCACCACATTAGGGATGGATCTAAGAATTAGCTCCAAGAAATGGAGAGGTACTTTGCAAAAAGGAATTTCTCAGAGGAAACCAAGGATATATGGGGAGCATATCGCCTTTCCCATAAAGCATCTTCTTGGTGAAACAACCAGTAACGTAAAGTTAAATATTGATGAAACTAACATCACTTGGGATCAATTTAAAAGTTATTTTAGACAATGATGGCTGCCACAACTCTACTATGATCAGAAAATTACTAAATTTTAGAACTTATCTCAAGGAAAGCTAACAGTAACTAAGTATTGGGAAAGGTTTACAAAACTCCTCAAGTATGTACCTCAGTATCAAAATGATGAGAAGTTCAAGATACAGAAATTCATTATGGGATTGAATCCCATTATAGGGGGAGAAGTTGATGTTCATAGCCCAACCACTATGGAAGGGGTTGTTGAAAATCCATAAGGCAGGAACAAAAATTAAAGGCTATTTCTTCTCATAAAGAGGAAGTAAGCAAGAAAGTTCCAAACCCCTCTTCACCTCTCTTGAACCTAAAAAGGGACCATGGAAGAAGTTTGGTAATAAAAGCAAGTTTTCAGCTAATAATAATAAGAAAGAAACAACGAATAAGACTACTAGAAATTCACGGAACAATTTTGCCAAGAATAATAACAATGGACAGAATTCTTATGGAGGTTAGAATAATAACTATAAGACTGGAAATAACCTTGAGTATAGAAAGGGACCTATAAGAGGTTGTTATAATTGTGGTAAAGATCATTACGTAAATCAATGTCCTTTGAAGAAAGACGATCGTAATCAGCAAAGACAAGATACATGTGCATAAAAGAGCTAACAAGCAAGTTATACCTATAGAAGTTCCCGTAAGTTATTTGGTATACCAGTAACTATTCTTTTGATACAGGTGCTACTAAATGTTTTATTTCTAGTAAAATTACTTCAAAACTAAAAAGAAAAGATGGGAAAATGGATAAATCTTGGATTGTACATTATGGTAATAATGTTGTTCATATAATTAGTATGTGTCATTTTGGGAGCAGCCTTGAATTACCTAAATTTTCCACCGAGGTTGATCTTTATGTTGCACCTTTAGGGTCTTATGATGTAATGATAGGTGTTATTAGTTAGTAGATCATAAGGGTAAAGTGGAATATTTTGAAAAATGCATTAGTTGTTTAGATGATCTACAGAAAATACTAGAGATTCAGGGTGTGAAATGTGAGATTTATATTATAAAACTATCAGCTATGCAACTTAAAAAGGCCAAAAATAAAGGATGTGCCTTATATGCAGTAAAAATTTTAGAAATTGTAGAGGAAAACAATGATTTCATGGATCAATATCCGCTATTACGAGATTTTAGTGATGTATTTCTAGAAGAATTGTCAGGTCTTCCACCCAAAAGGGAATTTGATTTCACGATTGAGATCAAGCCTGAATTGAACCTATATCTAAGGAACCATATCAAATGACTACTATAGAATTAGTAGAGCTTAAGGCTCAATTGCAAGAACTTTTGTCAAGGGTTTGATTAGAGCAAGTGTTTCACCTTGGGAACACCAAAGTGATTTTTGTGAAAAAGAAAGATGGAACACTTAGAATGTGCATTGATTACAAAATGTTAAACAAAGAAACAATCAAGAATATATATTTGCTCCCTAAGATTGATTATTTATTTGATCAGATACATGGAGCATTAGTATACAATAAGATAGATCTTCGATCCGGTATCATCAATTATGAATTAAGGATGAGGATATTCATAAAATATGTTTCGCAATCAAGGTATGGACATTACAAGTTTATGGTTTTACCTTTTGGATTAGCTAATGCACCAGCGACATTTTTGAATTTAATGAATAATATCTTTCAAAAATACTTGGACAAATTTGTGCTCGTATTCTTGGATGATATTCTCATATATTCTAAAAGCATCAAGAGCATCATGACCATTTGAAAGTAGTTTTAGAGATTCTGAGAAAGAGATGGTTATTTGGTAAAGTGTCTAAATGTTCTTAGTATGACACAAAAGTTCACTATTTGGGTCATGTAATAAGTAAAGAAGGAATTGCTGTAGATCCTTCAAAAATTATAGCTATAACAGAATGTCCTAAACCAAAGAATGTATATGAAGTTACACATTTCATGGGACTTCTTTGGCTATGATAGGAAATTTGTAAAAGACTTTTCTAAGGTAGTTGTACCAATAAATTCCTTACAAAAGAAGGATAAAAAGTTTTTTTGGAGTGAAAAATGTGAATATGCATTTAAAACCTTGAAGGAACAATTAACTTCGCACCTATTCTTGTAGTAACAGATCCCGATGGAGATTTTATGGTGGTAGCTGATGCATCTCGTGAAGGTCTAAGAGGTATTTTGTTACAAAGTGATCATTTTATTGCATATGAAAGTAGGAAACTTAAGTTACATGATTTGAATTATGCTCTACATGATTTAGAGCTTGCTGCCATTGTTCATGCACTTCAAGTTTAGAGGCATTATCTACTTGGTAAACCATTTGAGTTGAAAACTAATCATCTTGGGATGAAGTACATTTTCACTCAGCCAAATCTGAATGCAAGACAACGAAGATGGTTAGAGTTTTTGTCTCAATATGATTTCGATATAATTTATATTAAGGGTAAAGAAAATAAAGTGGTCGATGCTCTAAGTCGTAGGAAGCACATTTCTGCTTTATAACACTAAGAATTCAAATTAAGGATGAAGTAAAAAGTGTTATGGAATCTGATTCTTACTTTCAACAAGTAAAAGTAGCATGTACTGCAGATTCTAATAATTTGAGGTATAAAGGTTTTCACTTTCATAAAGAAGGAATCTTATGATTTGAAAACAAAGTTTATGTACTTTTGCTTAATGGTTTGAGAAAAAAATTGTTAGTAAAATTTTGTAATTCACTTTTCTCTAGACACCCAAGCATTACAAAGATGATTGCTGATATAAAACAATAATATTTCTTGAAATGAATGAAGAAAGATGTTATTGATTATGTAACACATTGTCTAGAGTGCTAGTGTGTTAAGGCGAACATATGCACCAAGTGGATTATTGTATCCTCATAGCATACCGTAATATAAATGACAAGTAATAAGCATGGATTTTGTACAAGGGCTACCTATGTCAAAGGATAAACATAATGTTATTTTGGTAGTTGTTGATAAACTAACAAAAGTAGCTCATTTTATTGCTTTGGAAATATGAAGGATGATTCACTGCCGTTTAGGCTAAAATATTTGAACACGAAATTTTCATATTACAAGGGATACCTAAATTAATCATATCTGATAGAGATCCTAGAATTACGCCAAGATTTTGGCAAACACATAATTCAGCTCTAGGAACTAAGATAAATTCTAGTTCTCAAGGTACTATCCGGAAATGGATGGACAGATCAAAGAGTAAATCAAGTTTTAGAAGATATGTTACAAATGTATTATATGGATCAACAAAGTATAGGTGGGAATAATATCTTCTATGAGTTGAATTGTCTTACACAAATACATATCATGCTTCTCTTAAGATGGCACCTTTGAGGCACTTTACGTACAAGAACAACACAAAGAAATATAGGATAACTTTTTTTTTTTTTTTGACTTGCTTGACACATAACAGACATAACATGTCGTCACCAAGGATACAACTAACACTATGAACAACTTGATACAAGGATGGCCATAAAAGCAGCACGGAGACGTTCACACCTATCAAGGACAATTTACTCTTTATAGAAGTCCAACCACATGACACACTCACAGCTAGGGCATCCCATGAAGAATTTCTTGTTAAATTTTCTTGTTTACTAAAGTGTCTCTTAATTCTTAACTTACGTTCTTATAAAATTTCATGTAACGATTCACACAATTCTTTTCACAAGGGAGAACTTCTTTCTTTTCAACTGTTGACTAAATAGCTTAAGGCCAAGCTTTCTAAACTAGGATCATCAATTTTATGTCCAAATCTTTCTTATTCATTTGATTTTAGAACATTTTCCATTTCTTACAAGGTTAATTAATCTTACACAAGCCACTAACACATGTTCCACAACTCTATTGCATAGGTGAAGACATAAGCTCCGATTGAGTGGAAAGTACCGCTTAGGGTTCATAACAATAGCCTTCTTGTTTAAGGATCAAATTTTGACCTTGCTTAAGAAATATCACCATGAATCAAGGCAAGGGTTAACACAACAGGACAACAGAATTTAGCTTCAGGGTCACATTGTTTACTATCAGTCTTTTATTGAGGTTAAGAGTTTATCAAGATTGGTTAAATGTTCCATCTAGACTTTACTTAATTAAGTTTGACAAAGGAGAACATTTCAAATGATAGAGAGAGATTTAAGGTTTAATGAATCAATTTCCCTCCTACTTATTAAATCCTATCATCTTCTAAAATCTAACCATTGATTTCACCATGAGATCATTTAAGGTTTCACCATAAAAGGATAATGTTTATTAGTTTGGCCCGGGAAAAAAATAATAAGTAATCATATTTCGTTACAAAAGATAGTTTCCTCTTAATTGTTCCAGGTCTCAAAGGTTATCAAGTAGATCACATCTACATTAATATGTTCATATACATGAATTTTCGTTTAACTTTTATAAGGACTATCCAGTCCACTTTATAGTGCTTACAAACTCATTGCTACTATGCCTTAGAAGGATTTACAACTCAACATTTTAACCCAAGAGCAAAGTTTAACAGTACTCGTTTGCGAAAACAAAACAAGGTTACATCAATTCATTCCAACACGATGCACAAACCAAAGGGACATACAATCTCTATTAACCCATGACTAGGGAACAAGAGCGTAATAACATGGAACATGCCACGCTACTATTCTAAGGATTTAAAAATACACTAGAATATCCCATAACCAAGCGGTAATCAAGTTTCATCTTTCACATGATAACCAAACAAGCCAAAGTTTCAACAGTTACAACAACAATACTCTACAATACATTCGACATTTTTACAAGGAACTTCATAAATTGTACAGATGAACCTTTAACACTCTTTTCCTCTAGTCTACTCGCATAATCCATCTGCACAAATATTAACTAAAGTCAGTTCGCAAGAACTGAGCATGTTAAGACTACCCATTGCAACAGTAAGCTAACATTTTATAATATCATGAAAGTAAAATTCTAAACTCAAGAATGGATCAAATCACAAACCACTAAACAATATGTTTCACAAGATGACGAGATTTATACCAGCCAACAAGGAGGAATCCCAATATTCAAGTGAGAGAGATATTCCAAAGATAATCAAGATGAGACCTTATTGGTGAAGACAACAAGGCTGAGAGTATTGAGATTTCATTCAAGTAATCCTATAGATTACGTGATTGAAATCTAACACCCAAACATCATTCTAATATTATTAACCAAAAAGATAAAGATCAGTCAAATGACTTAACATATTCAAAATTACTTGTTAACAAGACTGCATTAACGCACATCCATGTTTTAGGAAGAATATAGACCCCAACCATATAAGAACACAAATCAGTCAAAGATTAAAGTTAACTTCACTCGGCTGAATAAACCAACATACATATAATACTCACAACACTATAACTAAATCTGAGGGTTCAATATACCAAGCAATTCTCACCGAACCTAATTATTTTTCATCAAGAAGTTAAATAAATTAGATTCTATCCAACTAAAATTACATGCAACAACTATAGTTGGATTACACAGGCAAGGATCAAGAAGAAGTCTTTTCACCAAAGGTTGTTATTATCTTACATCACATAATCAGCAATAAACCCGTAATCCACCCCTCGTATGATCATTGTAAGAGTTAAGGACTTAGCTCACTAAAATATGTAACTGAGTCGATTCATACCTTTTCCATTTTCATACAAGTCTAACCCAATTCGAAGAAAGATAACCATTCTATTTTCACACATGCCTCAGTCAACACTTACTCAGAAAGTCCCTACCTGAATTATTGAAGGTTTGCTAAGCTACAAAATGGATTTAATAGAAACCCATTTCATTCGATACTTGAATTTAAACAAGCAAGGGATATCTCGTTGAAAATATAAGTGAATCGACACAAGATCCTCTACCGTGACCCAACTCGAGTCACCAATCACAAGGTTAACAAAAAGGGGAAAATACAAGGCAAAATACTCTTCCTACGAACTATGCCTTCTCTTCCGTCTCTAAAACAACATATGAATAGCTTGGGCATACCCATCTATCTCACGACACCATACTCGACCTATCCTCACAGTCGCTCCAAAGAAAACATCTACTACACAGAAGTTCGTTTCACAAGGGAAATAGTTTACATAGAACGTCTATAACATCATACGCTTTGCCAAGAAAGAGAAAACTCTACAATTTTAATTTCTACCTTTCACTATTACATCCATTTAGAATAAAAGCATTATCAGGCAGTCATAAAGCAACCTAGCCAAAAAAATTTTTAAAAAACTGGAATTAGAATCGTAATCGGTTTGAGATAGCTTTTCATGAATTACCATTATTGATCAGACAATTGCAGTAACTAATAACATAAACAAAGGTTAAGTTTTACTGTTTACCTAGTTCATTCATTTTGTCCATTATGAGATGATTTTATGCTACAAAAAACCATTTTCGAAGCCAGAGAGCAATTAATTGAGGAGCAAGGAAAAAGCAGAAGCCCATTCTAAATGCCATAATAGATAAAAGAAAATAGAAGGACATTCAATTCATGACATAATAAAAGGGTAGCAGAAGATTGCAAGGGCAAGTTTAACATGCCTGGTTTAAAATGCATCTCAATGCATCTCGATTGTTTCAATACAACAGGCTTGCCCTTAACCCGAAGTGCTCTGCAAGCTCGTGCTAGCGCCCCAAACACGCGGTGAAAAATAGCTACAAGGACAACCCCATGATTTGAAGCTCGGACACAAGACATAATGATAACATCACGCTCCTGGATCTGAAAGGCATCAACCGTAATGATATATAAACCTTTTTCTTCATCAGATTTGGGGACAACATAAAAACTGTGGTAGTTCCAAAAGAAGAGCGCTGTTCCAAAGTAGATTTTGCCAGCAAAATTTTTGTATGATATTGCATTTTGGTATGCCAAACAAACTTCAATCTTGGATTTCAAAGCATCTGATATTGATAAAAACCTTTTCAGACTTGTTTTCATATATGGATGCCTTCTCTTGCATAGGCAATAGTAACTTTGATATTGTAATCAAACTAGCGTCTAATGTTTCAGAAAACTCTTGCTTAGTTAGTCCATTTGATGAAACTTGTTGCAAAGGTACGTTTCACCTCCCAAACAAGGCATCTCTACTTCAGTCTTTTGCAGAGGATTCCATCACTCCAATATTTTTCATAAGATTAGCAATTGAATGTCTTCTCGCCAAACTGCTGGATCCACTGAAGATGTGAATTCCATTTTTTCATTTGCTTCAATATGAGAACGTGCTTTCATCACATTGTGTGCTACTCTCAAATCAAATGTAGCTGTCATCTCTTAGACATCCTTCGAAGAACTTCGAGATTAATATATATCATCAAAGCTTGGTTTTTATTATCAAAGGTCAAATGAAGTCCGTAGATGAGCTAAACTTCCTCCTTTGGCCTTGATTTTTACTTACATCATATAAGGAGGGATCAAATGTGTAGAAAAGGCCACAATATCTATCAGGCATCCACAATGATCCCAAGAAATAATGCATCCCTCATGTTAGCATAAATAAAAGACGATGTCTTTGTAATCCTGGAGGCAAGATCTTTCCACATACTTGCTTATCATTATAAGATTATCTAGCAACACCTCAGAATAAAAGCAACACAAAATCAACATAACGTGATTGTCTTTCTCTTTCCAGCTTCGTGGTCAAAAGACCCACCGCCCACTCCACTTAGGCAATTCTCTGTTGTCTCCATTAATCCTATTTGTACAACAATGAAAACATTTATGCTTTATGCCATATATCAAATATAAGCAACTAAAAATAGGGGGGCCTCTGATGTCACCCAAATGATTTAGTGCTGGGCCACATAAGGTTGTACACAAGTAAATATTGAATGTCCTAAATTAGCGGATGGGTTGTAGTCTTTCTCTCAACAGTAAAGATAATGATCATGCCCCAAACCTCGCACTACTAATCTTCATTGATTGATCTCTTAGAAATGCTAACCAAACACCTTTAATTCAACACTGGATGAATAACTTTGAGCGATGGAATTCTACATACTAAAAATGCCCTATAGCTGCTCTTTGCATATAGCCAGTTAATTCCTCACGGCACTTTCCTAGGAGAATTTCAGTTCTACGCTCCACGTTTGGTAAAGGCATAGGCTAGGAGTGTCTGGTCATTGTTTATTGCATTTGGTGAGGCTCATGGCTTGCTATTGAGGGTGCCCCCTGCCAAACTGACCCAACTCTCACCCACCTGCCTTCAATTCTCTCAGAAAAGTTGTCCCATTCTTTCATTTGGTCAAGCACTTAATTACATTCACCAAACTTCTGCGCCTTGCCAAGAAAGCACGTGCCTTCCCACGCCCTCCACTCCATTTCCTTTTTTTTTTTTAAATTTATTTGTTTCAAAATTTTTACTTTCATTATTATTGTTATTCTATTTTTATTTATTTTATTCTAAAACTCATTCTATTTATATCGTTATTCTATTTTATTTTTATTTTTTGGATCTCAGGTATGCCCCAGCGGTAAAAGGAAAGGGGCACCACAATAAGCGAATGGTTACACGAGCCTTAATACTGCTTGTGTAGTCTTGAAGCCTAAAACACCCAGTCAAGCTAACTAGCCATGCGTCGGCTCGTGACCATGTTGTATCTCCTGAAAAAGTGGGTGGGTTGAGTGATTAAAAGAAATATTTACGCGAACGCCACTCCCAAACCGTGGCACCACCACAAAACCTACTCTTCCTCATTTGCGCAACGAGGCTCGATCGCGGAGTGACAAACAAATCAAGAGGATAGTTTAACGATAACAGAGGATGATATCGATAACAATCGATATAAAGAAGGTAATAATAAAATACAATCGTTGATCGATAATACAATCATAATGTCATTATTATTATTATTATCATTATTATCATTTTACAGCTTGTGAAATAATTATCAATTATAGTCATAATGGTCAGCAATCGAGGTCGACGAAGGCACAACGACACTCCATGCTTAGCACTCGATCGCCACAGGATGAATAGGTGTAATGTAGAACAGGGCATTACATTCTCCTCCCCTTAAGAAAGCATCGTCCTCGATGCGACATAACATAGAGGAAAGGAAAAAGGTACGTAACCAAGAACAGGTAAAGGAGAAAGTACACCCTATGGTTTAAAATTTTAGTTGATTAAAGCACGGTCACAAGGTAGCCTTAGGAACATTTGGTAGAATTTTTAACTTTCAATGTTCTGTGAAGATTGGCAGTTCTTTCTTGTTCATCATTTCATTAGTCTCTTTCCATTATCATTATTTCTAGTTTTAGTCTCTTTTAAAAAATATCATCATTGAAGAGTTTTGATTTATTCCTTATTGTGGGTGCCCAACATGAGCTGCTAACACAACACCCTATCAGGTTCACAAGACCCTACGGATTCACAAGTACACAAGTATATACTTCAAGATTGTATTACACCACAAAAGGTTACACAAATACAGAATAGAATAGGCACACTCCACATAACATAGTACTCGTCACACATCAATGACTGACATACAAAATACTCAAACAAAAGAGTACTACAATCCACCAGACATTCCCTCAATTTGCATCAGTGAAAAACTCACATAACACCAAACCATGCTACAGGTACATAGTGTCCACAAGGAAATCAATGACATAACCACAACATCACAACACATATCCATCTGACATGAGTAGCACATACATCAAAAGACCACTACCAAACAACATAATAACTCAACATATATCCCAAACATCAACCATACACACAAATATCATAAGCCTCCCTCAAACTCTTATGCCTCCTCAAGTCTCTTATGCCTCCTCAAACTCTTATGCCTCCCTCAAGTCTCTTATGCCTCCCTCAAACTCTTATGCCTCCTCAAACTCTTATGCCTCCCTCAACTCTTATTCCCTCCCTCAGGAGGCGGTTGACCCTATGGTCCAAGACACATAGAGTTCGAACACTCCTAACCCAAGTGACATAATAACGCATGGTTCAACAACCCGCTAGTTATATGTACTCCTTGGGGCGTACCCCCATACAACGAAGCGGGTCCATAGGTCCAACCAATCCATGGTGCATCCTATGACCCTATTCCACACATCACGACAATAGGACCAGCACAACAATCCAATTCAAAGTGCCAAGTGGCAAAGTACAAGCCTTGGGCAAGGCGGTAAAAATTCCAAATTTAAAAGAAGACCCCAAATCAAGCTAAAATAAATGGCCAAATAGCCAAAGTTAGTATCAAAATCCCCATGTTAGTGCCACAAACCAAGGAAATGCCCAAAATTGTAAAGCATTGCAATCAAGAAAAGTTGCTGGTCCTTACAAAATTAAGAAAAAAAAATCAATTACGAATAAAATCAACTTATAATGATGTCACATTACGATAACTGTGTGGCCTTATCTAGCCACCAAAGGGGTACTCAACGAGTTGCTAGCACTCGGAACCTCGAGCCTCAGCTCGTAAAATACATATCAATAATACCACTATCATCACCTCCATCTGAAACATCCCGCCACCACTTCGACAAGGCTAAACATAGTCATAGTTGCACTTAGGTTGTGTACATACAACCACATATGGAGAGAGGAAAGAATCACATGTAATCTACTAAACCAAGTTTTGACTCGAGTTATTGACCCATGGTACACCATTCCTCACTCTCAACATACACTTCTACCGATTTCCCTCAGGATCGGTTAGCGTAGGGTTCACAACATAACATATAACAACATCACTAACATAACGGTGGCACACACATAACTACCATAACATCTTACATATGGTACATATACAGGAGGTAGATCACGATCATTCATTCACAGGGCGCAATACATCACTTTACCACATTCCGCACCCAAAGTGCAATCACAATACGATAGGGTTCATACACTCACCACATGACCCTAAATCACGACATGAATCATTACATATCACACAACTCAGATATACGATGAACATAATAACATCACAACATAACATCCATTGCTACATAACAAGGTGGTACACACATTTCTCCAAAACATGGTAAAAACATCATGATACAACTCATCTCTTTTAACATCAATCTAGTCATACAACACATTGATATACCTACATAGCACAATATGTCACAAAGCTCCAACACTATGTCATCCACTTTATAATTCTTTTCACACATCATAGTAATTCACACGTGAACTCTTCATAGAATCCACAAGAAGGAGAGAGAATACTCCCATCCCCATCATATCAACATGATTACAAACATGCACAAGGTGACATACACATCATGTGCGTTCACAATATCACAATTACGACAATAATCACATCACGCTTGAAGCACATTACTCTTCCAATATCTACCGCCATCATGCAACATCATCATCATCATGCAGTATCATCATGTAACGCCACCACCACCATGTAACATCATCATACAACACCAATCTGGCCCATAGGTTCGAGAGCATGAACCTACGCTCTGATACCAAGTGTAACGACCCAAAATTGTACGCACAAGAACAACACAGTGAAATACAGGATAACTTTTTTTTTTTTTGACTTGCTTGACACATAACACGACGTAACATGTCATCACCAAGGATACAACTAACACTGTGAACAACTTGATACAAGGATGGCCATAAAGGCAGCACGGAGACGTTCACACCTATCAAGGACAATTTACTCTTTATAGAAGTCCAACCACATGACACACTCACAGCTAGGGCATCCCATGAGGAATTTCTTGTTAAATTTTCTTGTTTACTAAAGTGTCTCTTAATTCTTAACTTACGTTCTTATAAAATTTCATGTAACGATTCACACAATTCTTTTCACAAGGGAGAACTTCTTTCTTTTCAACTGTTTGACTAAATAGCTTAAGGCCAAGCTTTCTAAACTAGGATCATCAATTTTATGTCCAAATCTTTCTTATTCATTTGATTTTAGAACATTTTCCATTTCTTACAAGGTTAATTAATCTTACACAAGCCACTAACACATGTTCCACAACTCTATTGCACAGGTGAAGACATAAGCTCCGATTGAGTGGAAAGTACCGCTTAGGGTTCATAACAATAGCCTTCTTGTTTAAGGATCAAATTTTGACCTTGCTTAAGAAATATCACCATGAATCAAGGCAAGGGTTAACAGAACAGGACAACAAAATTTAGCTTCAGGGTCACATTGTTTACTATCAGTCTTTTATTGAGGTTAAGAGTTTATCAAGATTGGTTAAATGTTCCATCTAGACTTTACTTAATTAAGTTTGACAAAGGAGAACATTTCAAACGATAGAGAGAGATTTAAGGTTTAATGAATCAATTTCCTCCTACTTATTAAATCCTATCATCTTCTAAAATCTAACCATTGATTTCACCATGAGATCATTTAAGGTTTCACCATAAAGGATAATGTTTATTAGTTTGGCTCGGAAAAAAATAATAAGTAATCATATTTCATTACAAAAGATAGTTTCCTCTTAATTGTTCCAGTGTCTCAAAGGTTATCAAGTAGATCACATCTACATTAATATGTTCATATACATGAATTTTCGTTTAACTTTTATAAGGACTATCCAGTCCACTTTATAGTTCTTACAAACTCATTGCTACTATGCCTTAGAAGGATTTACAACTCAACATTTTAACTCAAGAGCAAAGTTTAACAGTACTCGTTTGTGAAAACAAAACAAGATTACATCAATTCATTCCAACACGATGCACAAACCAAAGGGACATACTATCTCTATTAACCCATGACTAGGGAACAAGAGCGTAATAACATGGAACATGCCACGCTACTATTCTAAGGATTTTAAACAAAATACACTAGAATATCCCATAACCAAGCGGTAATCAAGTTTCATCTTTCACATGATAACCAAACAAGCCAAAGTTTCAACAGTTACAACAACAATACTCTACAATACATTCGACATTTTTACAAGGAACTTCATAAATTGTACAGATGAACCTTTAACACTCTTTTCCTCTAGTCTACTCGCATAATCCATCTGCACAAATATTAACTAAAGTCACTTCATAGAACTGAGCATGTTAAGACTACCCATTGCAACAGTAAGCTAACATTTTATAATATCATGAAAGTAAAATTCTAAACTCAAGAATGGATCAAATCACAAACCACTAAACAATATGTTTCACAAGATGATGAGATTTATACCAGCCAACAAGGAGGAATCCCAATATTCAAGTGAGAGAGATATTCCAAAGATAATCAAGATGAGACCTTATTGGTGAAGACAACAAGGCTGAGAGTATTGAGATTTCAGTCAAGTAATCCTATAGATTACGTGATTGAAATCTAACACCCAAACATCATTCTAATATTATTAACCAAAAAGATAAAGATCAGTCAAATGACTTAACATATTCAAAATTACTTGTTAACAAGACTGCATTAATGCACATCCATGTTTTAGGAAGAATATAGGCCCCAACCATATATAAACACAAATCACCAAAGATTAAAGTTAACTTCACTCAACTGAATAAACCAACATACATATAATACTCACAACACTATAACTAAATCTGAAGGTTCAATATACCAAGCAATTCTCACCGAACCTAATTATTTTTCATCAAGAAGTTAAATAAATTAGATTCTATCCAACTAAAATTACATACAACAACTATAGTTGGATTACACAGGCAAGGATCAAGAAGAAGTCTTTTCACCAAAGGTTGTTATTATCTTACATCACATAATCAGCAATAAACCCGTAATCCACCCCTCGTATGATCATTGTAAGAGTTAAGGACTTAGCTCACTAAAATATGTAACTGAGTCGATTCATACCTTTTCCATTTTCATACAAGTCTAACCCAATTCGAAGAAAGATAACCATTCTATTTTCACACATGCCTCAGTCCACACTTACTCAGAAGGTCCCTACCTGAATTATTGAAGGTTTGCTAAGCTACAAAATGGATTTAATAGAAACCCATTTCATTCGATACTTGAATTTAAACAAGCAAGGGATAGTCTGTTGAAAATATAAGTGAATCGACACAAGATCCTCTACCGTGACCCAACTCGAGTCACCAATCACAAGGTTAACAGTCAGTGAAGGGGAAAAATACAAGGCAAAATACTCTTCCTACGAACTATGCCTTCTCTTCCGTCTCTAAAACAACATATGAATAGCTTGGGCATACCCATCTATCTCACGACAGTCTACTCGACCTATCCTCACAGTCGCTCCAAAGAAAACATCTGCTACTACAGAGTTCGTTTCACAAGGGAAATAGTTTACATAGAACGTCTATAACATCATACGCTTTGCCAAGAAAGAGAAAACTCTACAATTTTAATTTCTGCCTTTCACTATTACATCCATTTAGAATAAAAGCATTATCAGGGAGTCATAAAGCAACCTAGCCAATCTTTTTTTTTTAAACTGGAATTAGAATCGTAATCGGTTTGAGATAGCTTTTCATGAATTACCATTATTGATCGACAATTGTAGTAACTAATAACATAAACAAAGGTTAAGTTTTACTTTTTTACCTAGTTCATTCATTTTGTCCATTATGAGATGATTTTATGCTACAAAAAAACCATTTTCGAAGCCAGAGAGCAATTAATTGAGGAGAAAGGAAAAAGCAGAAGCCCATTCTAAATGCCATAACATATAAAATAAAATAGAAGGACATTCAATTCATGACATAATAAAAGGGTAGCAGAAGATTGCAAGGGCAAGTTTAACATGCCTGGTTTAAAACGCCATCTCAATGCATCTGATTGTTTCAATGCAGCGGCTTGCCCTTAACCCGAAGTGCTCTGCGAGCTCGTGCTAGCGCCCCAAACACGCGGTGAAAAACAGCTACAAGGACAACCCCATGATTTGAAGCTCGGACACAAGACATAATGATAACATCACGCTCCTGGATCTGAAAGGCATCAACCGTAATGATATATAAACCTTTTTCTTCATCAGATTTGGGGACAGCATAAAAACTGTGGTAGTTCCAAAAGAAGAGCGTTGTTCCAAAGTAGATTTCGCCAGCAAAATTTCTGTATGATATTGCATTTTGGTATGCCAAACAAACTTCAATCTTGGATTTCAAAGCATCTGATATTGATAAAAACCTTTTCAGACTTGTTTTCATATATGGATGCCTTCTCTTGCATAGGCAATAGTAACTTTGATATTGTAATCAAACTAGCGTCTAATGTTTCAGAAAACTCTTGCTTAGTTAGTCCATTTGATGAAACTTGTTGCAAAGGTACGTTTCACCTCCCAAACAAGGCATCTCTACTTCAGTCTTTTGCAGAGGATTCCATCACTCCAATATTTTTCATAAGATTAGCAATTGAATGTCTTCTCGCCAAACTACTGGATCCACTGAAGATGTGAATTCCACTTTTTTCATTTGCTTCAATATGAGAACGTGCTTTCATCACAATGTGTGTGCTACTCTCAAATCAAATGTGGTGTCATCTCTTACACATCCTTCGAAGAACTTAATATATATCATCGTTGCCATATTTTAAGCTTTGGATTTATTATTATCAAAAGGTCAAATGAAGTCCTTGATTTTCTACTTCCTCATATAAGGAGGAATCAAATGTGTAGAAAAGGCCACAATATCCCCTCAATGCATCCACACCTATTTGGTGCGGTAAAAACAAGAAATCCCAAGGAAGTGTTGTTCATAAATATAATCGATTGAATCCTCTCTCCAAGATCTCTTCATAACATACTTGCTTGCATATCATTATAAGATTATCTAGCAACACCTTAGAATAAAAGCTTTTTCACAAAATCAACATAACGTGATTGTGTGATCTCGTGAGCTTCAGGGTCATACAAAGACTTAGGCTTGCCCACTCTTGGCAATATCTTGTTGTGTCCATTCATTAATCCTTTTGTTCAAAAGTATCTACTTTTGTAGATATCAAATTATCAACTAAAAAATAGAGGGGGCCTATGGCCAACCTAGATGTATGGAACCCAAATGATTTTGCTTTACACCAGTAAAGAAGTCCTAATATCGGAAATCCAATGTGGCTAAATTAGCTGATGGGTTGTAAAGATTGATCAACCAAAACCTCGAGCACTATAACGATCCATGCCCCATTGATTGCCTATGACAACTTCAGTCAATGATCTCTGAACTAAACACCTTTAATTCAACACTGGATGAATAACCTGAGCGATGGAATTCCACATACTAAAAATGCCCTGTAGCTGCTGCATATAGCCAGTTAATTCCTCACGGCACTTTCCTAGGAGAATTTCAGTTCTACGCTCCACGTTTGGTATAGGCACAGGCTAGGAGTGTACTGGTCATTGTTTATTGCATTTGGTGAGACTGTGACAGCTATTGAGGGCGCCCCCAGCCAAACTGACCCAACTCTCACCCACCTGTCTTCAATTCTCTCAGAAAAGTTGTCCCATTCTTTCATTTGGTCAAACACTTAATTTCATTCACCAAATTTCTGCGCCTTGCCAAGAAAGCACGTGCCTTCCCACGCCCTCCACTCCATTTCCTTTTTTTTTTAAATTTATTTGTTTCAAAATTTTTACTTTCATTATTATTGTTATTCTATTTTTATTTATTTTATTCTAAAACTCATTCTATTTATATCGTTATTCTATTTTATTTTTATTTTTCTGGATCTCAGGTATGCCCCAGTGGTAAAAGGAAAGGGGCACCACAATAAGCGAATGGTTACACGAGCCTTAATACTGCTTGTGTAGTCTTGAAGCCTAAAATGCCCAGTCAAGCTAACTAGCCATGCGTCGGCTCGTGACCATGTTGTATCTCCTGAAAAAGTGGGTGGGTTGAGCGATTAAAAGAAATATTTACGTGAACGCCACTCCCAAACCATGGCACCACCACAAAACCTACTCTTCCTCATTTGCGCAACGAGGCTCGATCAGCGGGAGCGACAAACAAATCAAGAGGATAGTTTAACGATAACAGAGGATGATATCGATAACAATCGATATAAAGAAGGTAATAATAAAATACAATCGTTGATCGATAATACAATCATAATGTCATTATTATTATTATTATCATTATTATCATTTTACAGCTTGTGAAATAATTATCAATTATAGTCATAATGGTCAGAAATCGAGGTCGACGAAGGCACAACGACACTCCATGCTTAGCACTCGATCGCCACAGGATGAATAGGTGTAATGTAGAACAGGGCATTACAAGTTGGGACAACGTAGAGGATAGAGAGGTAATTGGACCTAAAATCCTTGCGAAATGGAACAACAAGTTAAATTGATTAACTTGGTGAGAAAGTCTTTCTCTCGGTTAAACTAAAAAAGAGTTCTATAACTTTTGGCAAGGCTGCCAAGTTATCACCTCGTTATGTGGGACCGTTTGAGATAGTTGAAGTAATAAACCCTATAGCTTATCATTTAGCATTACCTCCTACTTTGTCATGAATCCATGATGTTTTCCATATTTCCTTGCTTAAGAAATATGTTTTAGATTTGTCACACGTGTTAAATTGGAATTCCTTGTACATCCAAGACCTAGGAATAATCGTGGTTAAACCCATTCGAGTGTGGGAAACTTGGCGCATTACATTTAAGAAATTGAGAAATAAGTCAATGTAAGGTCCAATGGGACCAATTTGACGAAGAGAGTGTAACTTTGGAAAATATAGAAGATATGAAAATTAATTTTCCTTATCTATTTGAACAAAATAGATTTTGTTCAGCTCGATAAAAATTTATGATTTTATCTTTATTAACATTGAATATGCCGAGTTTGGGAAAATATTTATTGATTTTGATAAACAGCTATTAATACTGATTTCTTGAATTATAAGATTCTAATATATTTAGACTTGTGTTAAAAGAAGTGAATGAAGTAATTGTCCTAATTTATATTGTTAAAAAAATGTAATCATCGGACAATGATTCTTTAACTTTGACCGAACTTTGTGACGATACTAGTTCTTTGATTGTTGTATGAACGTGTTCTATTCAATGGTATGTCATGCTTGGATCTTTTCAGTTCGATTGTACCAGGACAATGTTGACGTAAACTAACTATAGTTGTTCACGGCATAGGAAAGATCCATAATCCTAAGAAGAACTATCCTACGGAATTCTAAGATAGGTAAAAATAATTACTACCTAAACTATGTTACGTAACAAAATTCCTATTTTAACCTAAAGCTTTCTATTCTACTTTGATTTGGTTGATTGGCATCCTAACCTAAGCTCGGTGCTAAGGAATTTGGAAAGGTTTCTAGGTTATTAAAAATTTACCTAGAAACTAATACTACCAGGTTATATTATGATCTAACCTAATGCCTAAAACTATAGTAATGAAAAATTAATCTAACCTAAGTGGAAACTACCTTAGGCTATGTGCTAAGACCTATTGTGGTAATTGTTGTTTGGGTTATAACCTAAGGTATATATATACTACAAATTACCTAAGGTCTAACCTAAACAATATAATCTACCCTAAACTAATGGGTTTGAATGGGGAATTAGGTGGTCGCATACATGGTAGGTGACGGTTCCAAGGCATTAAAATTGTTGATAAGGTTTTAATTTCTTGGAGGTACTGCTAGCTTTGGCAGGAGTTAGTGAATTTTGTGAAGGCTTCGATGGAGGCTCCACTAAAATAGAATTCTTTGTTAGATTTGATTTGGCAATAACTAAACATTAGGGGAGGTGGTAAAGGAGGATAGGTGGGAAAATAGGATTTAAGGGAATTAATTATTTTTGGCCTTCGTGCTCAAACTGCATTGGAAGGCATGCAAATGGTTTGGTATGTGGTTGTTTCACTTTGCATGTTTTGTGATTTTCACTCTGCATGCTCACTAGTTTTTCAAACCAATAGATAGAACTACACTTGATGGCTATTTTTGAGGTTTTAAACCTAGTTTCAGTTCGTGGTATATATAGGAGGCATGGTGGAAAAAGAACATGGTTATTTGATTTTTCGTGGAGAAAAGAGAAGTTTTGAGCTCAGTGAAGAGAGGTTCTCTTTGACTTGGCGAAGTTCTATCACCAAATCATGATAGGCTCTAAACTTTAAGATCCTTTCATCTCTTATAAAAGTTTCATTAAAACTATTCTACTCTATGAGATTCTCGATTCCTTATTTTCTCTAGTTATTGACTTATGGGGTTTATTAAATCTTTGTTATTGGTTTTGAATTTCATGGTAAATTGAATTCTATTTAGAAACCTACCATGTACGCTTCTTAAAAATAAGAATGCATGCTTAAATGTATCTCGTGTAACTTGGATTTTTATTTAGAACGGGAAATCCAAGTAACTGCTTAGATATTATTTATTATTTATGTGGACTCTGAACTTTGTGGGAAACCTTAGTTCCATTGAGTTAGTCTTTGGACTTTGCATTTGATTTGAACTCATGTAGGAGTCACTTGTTGTGTTGAACCCATGTTTATATTTTTGAAAATAATCAGGGCTTTGATGACACCGTTTATGGCTCTGTACCTATGTTTTATGTAGAGGAATTTCATACTGTTAATGGAAGTTGTATTTTATAGATATGAAATTTTATAAGACTTGTTTTGACTCTATTATGGAACTTTGGAGTTGTGTTCTATTTGTTATAAACGTTTAAAAAAATTACAACTCTTTTGTCAAGTTTTTGCTCAAGGTAAAATTGGGAGAATAATTGGGTTATTGTGGGGAAAACTCTCCAAGATATCGACAGAAAAACATTCTCGTTTGATGAATAAAATTGTTAATTCAGTTTAACAACCTGCTTTCTTCTTTTTCTTGAGATGTTGATGGTATTTAATTGGGAGTAGCCCTTTCTCTTAGTCCGCGAAACTTGTATCTTAGACCTCTTAGAATAGACTCTGAGTTTCTTTTATGAGAAGAACTTAGTAATTTAGTACCGTATATTGTTATGGAGGGATTACTTGAATTTGTTCTAATAGTTTTTTATTATAATTTGTTGAACCAAGAATTGGTTATTCTTTTTGTAATGCAAAAATGAAACCTGACCTTGGGATACCAGTATGAGTTGTTTGGTCTTCCTTTGCACAATCATTTGTAGAAATGATGTTGGAAGAGGTTATATTATTTGGTTTTATTGAACTGTAAATGTCATTTTGTTGGCAGACTGTTGTTTTGTAGGGCCTTTCTTGTTGGTTTGAGATGAGTGAGTTGTCTCGGCACTCTATCTTTTTCAAAATTATCTTTGGATGATGAAGAGTAGAGAGTAACCCTGTATGAGTTTGCCTTGATATTTGAACGTTGTTTCAAATCTCCAAAAGTTTAACTTCTATATTAAAAGTAGATTTAAAACTTATAGGTAAAACCAATTGATCCTCTATTCTTCTTGGATTAAATGAAATTTTTCTCGGATGAATATCTTAATTGTTAAAATTTTTAAGGTAATAGTCTTTTGGGAGAAATAGTTGAATCACATTTTGAATCTGTTCTGTTCTTGGATGTGTTGTGTTTAGGCATGAATTGTAATGGTTCTTCTTCTTCTTGTGTTTAGGAGATAGATGAGTCATCTTAATATGAACCATGCTCTAAACTGTTCTTTTGCTTGAAGCAAAGAAAAATGTTGATTTCTTTTATGGCGGATTGTGAACAATGAGATGTCATAATATGTTGTTTGTCTAAGGATAATTGATGGGATCAATTAGAATATATTTGTAGGGTTGAAATGGTAGATAATATTCTTTTCCTTTTCATGGAAGTAAAATTAATTGTTTATAGTGTACTTCTTTTTCGTTGCTTTTGATATATTGATTATTTGATGTAATAATTGTCTCATTAAAGCAGAGTTGTTTTAATGGAACAATTATTGGAATGCACTTCTTTTAAGGCTTAGTGCTTATCATGCTCAAGTCATTAAACTAACCCATGTTAGAAATTTTTGCAGATGGAATTCGTAAGTGATAAAGAAGGAAAAACTTACATGATACATTGGCTAATTTAAGTCTATTTCTTGTGATGAACTCTAATTTATTCTTGAGATTGAATTGGAAAATAACGGTAGAGTATTCTTTTATAATTAATACAGTTGTTATGTAGTTTACCTAAATGCATAAGTTTTGTAAATGTAATGGTTATAAAGATAAATTGAAAGGTGGGAGATTACCAGTATTGGTTGTGTAAATTACTTTGCATTTGTATGAAAAAGATGGGTTCCATCTTATTGTCAAACCTTCATATTATTTATATGTTAAATGGTTAAATTTTAATAAGATTGGATCAAGGGATTAAGTTCAATCTCCCTACTTATGATACAACTTGAAAAGTTGTAGAATGTGATTTTTGTTATATAAACTATAAATCATAGTAATGCAAAGTAGGATGAACATACATTATAAAAAAAATATCAAGGGGTAGAATAAACCCTAGCACTATACATATAATGAAAGACTCTTCATCTTTCATAACTGTTCATAAATCATATAGATTTGATAACATGACTTCAATTTATCAGACTTCATTTGTTATGAAGTCTAATTTATTTTGGATATCTTCTGGTGTTGAACTTTCTAAAAAGTTAATGTACTTTTTACATATGAAATATTATAACACTGTGTAGTTATGCTTAACTCGATGCATTTAACTATGTATTCAAAAACTAAAAGTAACAATGAATATAAAAAAAATCTTAAAGGGCTAAATGAATCAATTTAGAAAAGAACTTATGGAATGTTGGATTAGGGATTAGGCAAGTGGCTGAAATTTGTTTAAATAATCCAAATTAATTAAACAATTAATAAATTCCTTGGGTATGTACATCTCGATGAGGTTGTTTTGTATAATGCTTTGGCACACACCAACTACAGGGTTTTACCTTCGAGAAGATTAGGATCTTCTCAAGGACACAATGATGTAGTCGACATGTGGCAATACCCTTCTACATTGATCATCTAGATCTACACACATTGGACTTGATCTTAGTTTATCTCTAGATCTGGATTGTAGCATGGTTAAGATATGGACTAGCCCTCTAAAACTCAGGGTACCTTGGCACACAGGGTTGAATTAGGTCAACCTAGTATGCCAACTTACCCTAAGTTTTCGGGAGCCACCTCTTATCATAACATATGTTGTTAAATTGAACTAGGGTTAAACCTTGGGCAAGTTGACTGACACATATTAGTAAAGGACATTCTAGATAACAATAGAGTGGGGTGAAGGACGTATTTTGGATTGACGAGTATGCCATCAAGGAATAGTAATATAGATAGTATGTTAGAAATCTTTGGCCAAAGTATCACAAGTTGCTGGTTATGTTGTCCTATATCACCTAGTCCAAGGCTCGTGATTCTGATGAATATTGGTAACAGATATTCGAGATAGGATCGTTAGAAAGATCACTCGATACCCTAAACAGGGTAAGAAGAACCAAGTATACGTAGTTTATAGAAAAGTATTCAATACTTGATGTTTAACATGAATTGATCGGTAGTTTACCAAGTCATGAAATGAAAAGATTGGTAGTACACCGAGTCATTATAGCTGCATATGGTTATCTTATTATATGAATGGTTGATAAAGAATGTGTGATCTAAATTATGAATTTAGATCGGGAATTTTTTTATTTTTTTTTAAATTCCCTTGTTTCTAAAAGTCTCAAAATGGGAATGTTACATGAACAATGTTAGGCGACATTGTTTCGAGTCTCAATTTTTGGCTTCGAGGTTTGGAATTTTAGAACTCTCAAGATGACATGAGCTATGAATAGTAACTCAACACCAAAATAAAAATTTCTAAAGTTTTGAATCCTAAAAATAATAAGAAATTGATTTCGAGGTTGTGATGCAATTTTAGAGCTTAAAAGACATATCCAATGCTACACTCTTAACCTAGTTCTTGTAATAGGATATGAGTAAATGACTTGTGGCTTAGCATATCATTTTATTATATCATTTATACTTTCTCGATGCTTATCGTGTTAAGAACTTGTGTGATGGACATAACATATGAATAGTATATATAGGGATTGTAGGTAGTAGTTCATTATTATTTGAGCATTTGAGTCTTATTATATGGTTTGAGGTTGCCCTTGAAGTGGCGAAGCTATTATAATTACGTATTGAGATCATTATTCTAAAATATTGAGTTATTTGGTGTTCTATTGCTGCTCATAATCTGAATTATACTAGTAATTCCATTACAAGTGGTATCGTAGCTGCGATCCTGCCAAAATTAGGGCAAAACCCTAATTTGTTGTTTCAAAGAAAAATAGTTTTTGAACCAGAGAAAATTATTGAAATATATTTTTACCGACTTGAGAAACATTTCAAGTAAGGTTCCCTAAAAATTTTAGACTTTTTTGATTTATTTAGCACAAGTTATTACAAATTTAGGGTTTTTCATAAAATCACTCCCTAGGGTGTAAATTGTGGAATTTTTTCAATTTCTTTACATTTTTGGAAATCTCTAAAAAAATAAGTATTAGTATCTTCTTTGTCTTATTTCTTGGTTTGCCAAATTTTTATCAAAACCCTAAACCCTAAGGTTTGATATCATGGTGGGGCCTTCCACAAGAGCATAAAAATCCAGTTACTCCGAGTAAAACCCTAGATAAAGATGGGATAGTGATTGAAGAGATGGAGTCATAAGGGGTTAATACATATTCCTCAACACTAGGGTTTACTTCAATTGATCATAAGGTTATCTAACTTGAGTATGAGCTGCGAAATGTACAATCTAAGATGGCCTTTAAAGGAGAAATAGCCCAAATCAATCATCGGTTAGATTATATCATGCAACATGTAAAGGGTAAATAAGTATGGTCCAAATCCATCCCATACCAACCAAGGAGGATCTTCAATTAAAAATCATGGACAAAATAACCATGTTGGATCACTTTTCTAGCCCAATCGAACTCCAACTTATTCGCAACCATGGAACATGATGCGAGAAGTGGATATGAGCAAATTCGATGGTAAAGATCCCTTAAATTGATAAAGCAAATGGATAACTTCTTTGAGCTACATCAAACACCATCAAGACAAAAGGTGACATTGGAATCCATGCATCTTAAACCAGAAAAATTCATTTGGTATCGATGGTTATGTGCTCGAGGCAAAAGAATGGTCTTGGTGTCACTTGACAGCTTTTTCTTGTGGAGTTGCAATTGCACTATAGTTCTAGTGTTTTTAGAGAACTACTTTATTCAATTACCAAAGTTATGAAAAATAGGATTAGTCAAAGGTTATGTGCATCAATTCCAAAACCTATCCTTAAGGGTGGAGAATATTCCATAAGAGAATCTGAATGACCTATTTCTTGGGGGTCTTAAGGACCACATCGAGCATGAGGTATGTATGTTTAATACACTCAATATTTCTTATTCTACTATCATGGCACGTCGAGAAAAGGAAAAAGTTATTTGTAGTAGGAGGCCACATTTCATTAACACCAAAGACTGTAGTATCTCTTCCCCTTCATTTTCTAGGCCAATTAGACTGATTCCTCAACAAATGGAGGAAAAGAGAGAAAAATTATTGTGTTTTAACTATGATAGAAAATATGAACCGGGACACAAATTTGCTGAGAAGAAATTGTTCTATATTGATAGAGGTAATGAGGATGATGAGGACGCTGAAATTATAGGAGAGGCTAAGGGACCCAAGAGAAGAGAAGAAGATGATCACTAACCTACAATTTATTATCATGTATTGTCGTATTAGTACTTCTCAAAACTCAAGGTTATTGGCTATCTCAAAAAATAGAAGGTGGCGGTGTTGATTGACTTAGGGAGTACTCATAAATTTATAAATAGTAAGTTAGCTTCCCACTCAATTGTTTTATTTACCCATCCTGTAGAAATGCAAGTTATGATTGCAGATGTTGGGATAGCCAAGTGCACAGGAAAGTGCCATAGTATAAAAATTTCCATGGGAGACTACATGTTAGACTCACCTATGTTTGATATTTCTATGGGAGGGGCCCATATTGTTTTGGGTTTCCAATGGCTCACAACCATATGTACTATAGAGATGAATTTCAAAGAATTGTTCATGTGATTTCATTCGGATGGAAGGAAAATATAAGCTAATGCGATGGTAGCTAAGTCTCCATAGATTATTAGCTCTCATCGAATGCGAAGGTTCTCGAAAAGGAGTAGATGGATTTATAGCAAAATTATTTTCCATAGAAGTACAAAATATAGAGTCTTTAATTCCACCCGATCTTCAAAATATTGTTGATGCTCACTCATCTATTTTTGATACAATTCCAAAGGACTACCACCAGTTGGGATCATAATCATGCCATTCAATTGATTCCATGGAGCCAAACACCTAACATCTAACCATACAGATACCCATCTTTTTAGAAATGTGAGATTGAGAAAATGGTTCAGAAATGTTGAAGGCAAGTATCATCAAAGCCTAGCCGTGAGTGCATATTATTTACGAGGGGTCATGGTACATAAGAAGGATGAAACATGGAGGATGTGTCCAGATTATTGAGAACTCAATAAGTACACCATCAAAGATAAGTTTCCCGATTCCAGTAATTGATGATTTACTTGATGAGTTACATGGTGCTATTTATTTCACAAAATTAGATCTTCGTTTGGGGTACCATAAAATTAGAATAAAAAAGGAAGATGTTCGTATAATAGCTATCAAGACTCATGAGGGCCATTATGAGTTTTTGGTAATGCCTTTTGGTCTTAAAAATTCACCTTCAACCTTTCAAAGCTTGATGAACACTATTTTCTAGCCATTTTTAAGGAAATTTCTATTAGTTTTCTTTGATGACATATTTATTTACAGTAAGACATGGGAAAACACTTACAACATGTAAATAAAGTGTTGAAGTTTTGGAGAAACATACTCTCTATGAAAATCCATCTAAATGTTTTTTTACATACAAGAGGTAGAGTACTTGGTTCACATTGTATCCCATGAAGGCGTCAAAGTTGATCCTTAGAAGATCAAAGATATGGTGGAATGGCCAAGGCCCAAAAAATCTAAAAAATATTCTTGGGTTCCTAGGACTAACAGGTACTATAGAATATTAGTGTGGGGACATGGTAGAATAGAAACCCCACTCACTTGCACTACTAAACAAGGATTCCTCTTATTGGACAGAGACTTAGCAACTAAATCCTTTGAGCAGTGAAGGAAGTCTTGTGCAAAGACCCCAATTTTGGCTACTCCAAACTTCTCAAAAACCTTCTTTGTTAAATGTGACACTTCAGGATCAGGATTGGGAGCAATTCTAATGCAAGAAGGAAGACCAATTGCATTTGAGAGTCACCAATTCAAAGGAAAATATCTACTCAAACATGTCTATGAGAAATAAATGATGGCTATTCTTCATGCGGTCAAACAATGGAGGCCCTATCTAATGGGTAGACACTTCAAGGTAAAAATTGATCATGATAGTCTCAAATACTTTTTGGAGCAAAGGTTATCATCTGAGGAACAACAAAAGTGGGTAACAAAATTTTGGGTTATGATTTTGAAATCATATACAAAAGGTTAAAGAAAATGCAATAGTTGATGCGTTTTCGTCCAAAGGTATACATCCTCGATGCCTTACTATGTGGAATGTCCATGTTGATGGCAAATTGGGTGGGTGAAGTAAGACAAGGATACACAATCCTTAATACAGAATATTAAGCAAGGATTTATGACATCTAGAAAATTTGATCGGAAAGGTAATGCCCTATGGTACAAGGACATGTTATACTTGAGTAAAGATTATGAGTTGAAGCATAAGATTCTTGCAGAGCTACATGCCTCACCTATTGGAGGACACTCTATGTTTTTGTAGTTATATCATAGAATAACAAGGGAATTATTTTGAGGACTCAAGGGGATGTACAAAAGTTTGTATCGTAGCGTTTAGTGTGCCAATAGAACAAAGGGGAAACAATTAAGACACCGGTCTATTGTAACCCTTCCCAATTCCTAGCCTAAGATGGGAGGAGGTCTTCATGGAATTTCATCATAGAATTGCCTTGTTCATAGGGTAAGAATGTTATTTTCATGATTGTGGATAGGCTCACAAAATATGCCCATTTTTGTGCCCTATCACATTCCTTTTACAAATAGTATATTTGCATAGCTATTTTTTTGAGATAGTTCAAAGGTTACTGGAACCCCAAAGATAATTGTAAAGTGATTGTGATCCTATTTTCAAAAGTAATTTTTGACGGAATTGTTTTCATGTTTGGGTAATCATCTAGCTCATAGTTCATCTTATCATCCTCAAACTGATTGGAAAACAAAAGTGGTCAACAAATTCTTAGAGGGGTATCTACGTTGTTTTTTATTAGATAAGAATGAAAGATGGATTAAATGGCTACCACTTGTGGAATGGCGGTATAACACATCTTTTCATACCTCTTCTCAAATGACCCCATTTTTAGCATTATATGGTTACCATCCACTTTCTATCACTTCCTCCTTGAGGGTGCAAACTAAGGTCGGAGATGTTGAGGAACACATTCATTATCAACAACAGTTTTGCCTAGTTTGAAGGAAAATTTAGCATTAGCACAAAACAATATGAAACAACAAGCATATCAACACCTATTTTTTTGACCTGTACATCTCTAGCCTTACAAATAGATGTCTCTAAAGCAAATGTAAAAGGTCAAAAACTTGCTCCTAAATATTATGGCCATTATAAGGTTCTATAGAAAATAGGCAAAGTGTTGCTTTTAAACTATAGTTACCTCCATCTTCACACATACACCCAATATTCCATGTTTCATGCTTAAAGAAGGTTATTGGACATAAATTTGAAGCCCAAACAGAGTTACTAGAACTTGACGAGGAAGGAAGAATCATTTTGGAGCCAGAGAAGATTCTGTAAACACCTACTAAGAGGCTGAGAACCAAAGACAATAAGGAATATTTGATCAAGTGGAAGAATCTAAGCATAGAAGATGTAACCTGGGAGGATGAAGGTTTTCTGCAGCAACATCTAGGATTATTCAATGTTGAGGACAACGTTGTTTTTAAGGGGAAGGGCATGTTATGCCATTAACCTATTGCTTGTATTAGGATATGAGTAGCCGACTTTTGGCTTACCATATAATTTTATTATATCATTTATATTTTCTCATGCTTAATAGGTTGGCTTGGGTGATGGCCATAACATATGAATAGTATATAGAGGGGATTTTAGGTAGTAGCTCATTATCATTTGATCATTTGAGTCTTATTATATGGTTTGGAGGTTGTCCCCTCAAAGTGGTGAAGCTATTATAATTACATATTGAGATCATTGTTATGAAATATTGTGTTATTTGGTGTTCTATTACTGCTCATAATCTGAATTATTCTAGTAATTCCATTACATCCAACCACCCACATTTATTGTAGAATGTCATTGTCATCTTTAGATTTCCATATTGAGTTGGAGCTTGTGATTTAATAAAGTTAAGTTTTTCTAAATGTGGAAGTATAGTCTGCTTACATTTTTTTCTTTAGAGGAGTGGGTTTAGATATCCCACCTACAAAAATGATGAGGTATGGGTTCTTTTTCTTCCCCAACAAGAAAGGTACAATGGAGTATCGGCTTGGAAAATTGCCCCATCACTCCTACAAGGACAATGATGGATTTTATAGGATTATAGCCCACATTTCAAAAAAATTATATCTCTCTTTATTTTATTCCTCTATAATTTGTAAGGGGTTTGTATACACAAAGGTGGATCATCTTTCTTCTCCCATGCACCCCATTTATTCTTGGGGCTCTAAGACTTCCTCCAAACACTATAATGGCTTCATGCCTTTCTCCCACATGCAATGTACTATGTATATTTCATGAGAAATAAAAAAATGTTTTTGTTAGTATTTGTAACCTTTGCATGATTTTTTTTTTGTCTTACCTATCATTGGAACAGGGTTTTATGTACATATTTCATAGTTATTGCAGAATATGGGTGGTTTTTAATTAGGAATGAATATTATTTATATTTCATGTTTTTGTTGTAGTGTTCTAGCCTTCCATAAATACATTACATGAACATGGGTTTGTGTTGTATTTTTCTAACCTCCTTAGGATTCACCCTTTCTCCATTTTGCAAGGTTAAGAAAAGTAATTAAAACTCCTTTCTTAGTGTATCACCACTTGTACTATACGTTTATTTCATGCAATCATTCTTTACTTATCCCCTTAGAAAAATTAGATTAGGATAAGTAAGTGTTTAATCTGCATTAGGATTAGTTAGTGGCAGGTAGGTTAGGAGTAAGAACCAACCTTCTCTGGAGAGATGTTTGATTCGCAATGTCCCACACTTCATGACAACTCCATGCTGTGAAATCACACCACCAAATTCCCCAATCCATAAAATTTATCATTTGGGGGTTCTCTTATGCGATTATGTATAAACAACTTCCACAACATGCATTCCACAAAATAAAGCATTCAAACAAGATACTCAAACATTATTACAACTTTCCAAACAAGAAAAAAGGATTGACACATAAGCCAAAAAGGAGTAATGAAATATGGGAACCACATTCTTTTGTATCCCAAGTGATGTAGGAGTTCCACCCAAAAGCCTCCATGTGCACAACTCAAAACATAATCAACTTCTTATTTCTACACTTACAAGTATGCAAAATATATTCATGTTATCCTTTTCACTCCCCATAGGTGGAACTAAAATTCATATTTTATACACAATGCATACCTCACATCTCCCTTTTCCTCCCCAATGGTCCCATAAATCCACCTCCCACACCCATCTTAAAGCAAGCTACCCATTCATAATCAAACATATCGACAACACTCATAAAATATTCAAACAAGCACAATTTCTACATCAAAATACATTAATACAAAAAGACAATAAGAGGAGATCCTACCTCTCCATTAATCTTCCAATTTCTTTACTCAACAATATTTGAATCCTTCACATCAAGAAAATCTAAGATGTAACTCCCAAAAGAAACCCCAGTATGAAAACCAAGACCAATTATAAAAATGCTAGAGAAGACAATAAGGAAAGTAATCAAAAATCCATCAAAATCATCCAATAAATTGAAAAGGGATGCAAGGATGAGGAGGTCACTCCATGTAGGATGCAACTTCAAAATCCCTCCATTCCAACACACAACTCAAACACAAAACCCAAAGTAATTAAATTCACATGTAATAGTTATGACATTCCCACATGACATTCCAACATGTACACCATACTTATCAAGGAAAAAATTTAATGTGATGAGTAACAAGTGCAATTATTTACCCTTTTACACTCAATAATGCATTAAAATCATAAAAATATGCCCCATAATTTATAATTTGGATTGGTGGGAGAGTTTGAGATGTGAGGGACAAGATTAACTTGTCCCTCAAGTCTCTAAAAGTGGCCAACGTGGCCAAATCAGAATTTTGAAAGGATACTAGATTACACACTACCAAAATGTATTTAATTCAATTCACATAATGTACCAAAACAAGAACTATCTACCCAATTTATTTCCCACATGTCATATCTTCCATTTTAATTTAAATTTAAGATAAACTAGTTAATTAAGATACATTAGCAAGTGTTAATAAAGCAACAATATTTCTCACATAATTACACTCATGTACAACAAATTAAAACAACAAAATTAAAGAGAAAGAAACACATTACACCCATGGCCACATAAATGAGGTTACCCCCATATGGGAACCTCCTAACAAAGCATGCAACAACACAACATAACATTATACACAAGTTGTCAAATTTTTGCCATGTTGTGCAACACCGACATCCTTTTGTTGTTGGTTACCTATCCCTTGTTGATGTATATGATATAATGTCCCTACAAACATAAATAAAATACCTTTCTGGCCTCAAGGGCGTATCTATATGTCATGGGAATTTGTACATATAAAACATCCACCATACAATCCTCAACATACATCAAACAATACGAAATACATATATTTATCAATTTACTCATCGTATAACGAACTCAAATCATTATCATCAATTTTACTAATTTCTATCAATTATTTTAAATCACTTAACATTTTAATTCTAATCTAGTAAATAATTTACAATCATCAATAGTCTGATTCACATTCTACAATAACCATGAAATTCTCTATATCTACTATTTCTCCAAATGACTAGATACACTCAAGATAATATTACCGATCCATAACACCATCATATTTTTATAAATTCACAAAATCAATTAGACTATAGGGTCGTTCCAACACTCTGAATATACTCAATATTTCAAGAAGCCAAATGTTAGTATATGACCTGATAACAATTCTAGATTATCATCATTTCCTTAATACCCATTAAGGTCCATAATGCATCCATATAGTCCAAAGTAACAATTATACACAATAACAATCATGATGTCTCTCGTATCTTAACAACATGCTAACTAAGATATAACAATCAGTCCATATCTCTAATCAACTGAATTTAAAATCATAGTATAATTAGTGTCAAAGAGGAGTGGGCATTACATCCCCCTCCTCGAGATTTGACTTCCTCCTGAAGTCACAAAAAAGGTAAGGAAACAAACATATAAAATTTCCAAATAATCTCTACGAGGTTAACCAAGTTATAAAAAAGACATTAAATAGGGAATTTCCAATGGAATCCCAAATAATAACAACCAAGGTCAATGAAGAATAGGAAGGGTTACACACATACGGGGTCCACATAGTCACATATGGTTGCATAGACATGAGAGAAGGGGAAGGTAAAACCTCCATTTAGGTAGAATAATACTTCAATGTTCATTATTTAGAAAAGGTTAACATCTACCAATCATGACCCTCATTTTCTCCACAATGGAAAACACACCTACTCTTATTTCTAGGAAATTTACAAACACACAAGACAAGGTTTAATAACAAAGAAAACACCTAAATTATCATAAGAATTTACTAGGATAAATAATATTCATTGGAATTAATTTTCTAATATTGAAGGGACTCAATTAAAATTTCAAGTTAATACTAAGCATGATCTTGCACACGTGATTTTGTATAACTGTTTGAATTTGTACTAAAAAAAAAACACACAATCACTAATCTTGATTTAGAAACCATAAATAGTAGGACTACATTTCCAATTTGATGATAAGAAATATTTTACCAAACTAACATATAAACACAAGAGATACTACTCACTTTGTAAAACCAAATGGAATTTATTTATTTTAAGTACTACCCTATATCAAATAAATCTTAGAACATTCACAACCATAATATTATAATCCATAGGAACACACAAGAGATGTGCAACTAAAATTTATGAGAGGCACACACGAGGCATTCTTTTAGAAAATTATGAAGAAAAATTTACACCGCTCTCTTCCTAAGAGGAAAAGGGGAACAAAATAATGGTTTTGTAACACGAAAGATTCTTTGCAAAATTATTCTATATCCTTATCATATGCTGCCTAAGATTTACAATAAGCCTAGTTAACCAATGACCTATTCCAAACACAAGGTGGATCCATTTCTTAAGACTAGAGATATATACTCACTCCTGAACCACAAATAATACACTCATCGATCTAAGAGGAAATAAGGTTTTCATGACCTGAAAGGCTCCAACAATGGAAAATCACACACATTTAGGTTCAAGGGAGTACACCATAATTAAATACATAACTATAAACAAGGTGTTTCATTAATCATGGTAGTTGGATAGACCTAAATGCTCAAATAGGTGTCACCTTTGGCTTGATAGGACGTAGGGTTCATCAATATGAACATTCTAATTAATTCATGCTAACAAAGGGATAAAATCCTTATGTATACTTCTAAAACTTTGTACTACCAAAAGAGAGGTCCAAAATGACCTAGCATATACTTGTGTTATAACCATTTTACATATGTATACTTCTTGATATAACAATGGGTAATGAAAGTACTTAATCATATCACAACAAAAAATATTAGGTCACAAATAATATTAGGCATTCTCACAGTAGCTCAAGGGAACCTTTCAATATGTTCCAAAATTTCATATTATGTACTTATAAATTTAGTGCATGTAATAGCCATTTATACAATCAAGATTGTTTATTTATACATTCTACTTGTGTTCAACCTCATAAAATTACTCATTCCATAATCCAAACTATAAAACACTAGTTATAGATATGTTTGCTAAGCACATTTCTTATAAGTTTCCTTAATTAATGCATTCCTTTTATTATGATATCACATATATCTTGTGTCACCGAAGGTCATTACCAATGTCGACCTGATACCTCACCACTCTAATTAGGAAAGAAAATTATTTATGTTCTTTGAAGGGATGATTCTTTGCAATTTTCACATAGTTTCCTTCCTTTTGTTTTTTTATTCCTTCTAAGGAGCTACAAGGTTAGCGTAAGGAACCTTTTGTTTTCTAATTTTCTAGTTTACTTATTAAGTGTAAAATTCCAAACCACTCAATTATATTTTTATTATTATCAGGTTATCATGTTACCAATTAGATTCTAATAAGAAGAAAGAGTCAAACATATCACATTATTAATTTTATAGGAACAAGATATCATTAACCAAATCAGAGTTCACACAAAGATTACAAGAGCTTTCCCAAAAGTTACATGCATACACAAGTATCAATAAGAGATATGATGAAGGTGCACATTAAAGTTACAAATTTTATTTTATAAGTTCAAGGAGTTAGATAAGTATGAGGAGAAAACAAAGTTGGTGGTTTAGACTCAAAATAGGTTCACTAAATAAGAAAAGGAGAGTTTCCAAATAATACTCATACTTCCACAAGATACCATCAACCAAGCAACAAGGTGATAAGGGAAAAATTTACTCCATGGACACCACACTTCCCCATCAGAGGACATCAAATACAAGAGAAACAATCAACTAATTTACCCAAACATGGCCTCTACGGCCAAGAGTTATAGCTTTAGAAGAAAGAGCATGACATAAACACAACTAATATCGAAACTTAAGACCTATAAAACCAAAATATGTAAGAGTAAGGTCCATGAGGACCATAAGGCATCCATATTTGTGTAAACATAACTCAATACTAATAGATTATAGTGTGGTATACTTAAACAGTTTTAAGATGATAAGACAAGGGTAGGTATGTCTATGGGTCATCGAGAGAAAAAAAAAAAAACACATATTTAATAACAATGTTTGAAGGGGTTTAAATTTAACCATATTCACCAAAGGTACATGGAATCCAATATGTGATCTTTTCTAAAATGAAAAAGTGGGACCAAGTTAGAACTTAGTATGCCATTGTGGACCATCACATCCATACAATACACTATCCTCTAAAACCTATAATCATATAAGTATTTAAAATCTATCCCTAACAACATCCATAAGTTCATACCGTATAACACATCTATTCTGAAAATGAACAAATCTCCTACTAGGGTGCAAAAGATACACTTCCATCATGAAAAATGCTAACTATACCACACGAAATGGAGAACCTTATCCCTAAAAAGGTTGGGCATCGAAGGAGGCACTCAAAGATCCTAGAAACACCAATCCCACCATGCCAAAACTAGAGGCATGACTAGAAGCACCTAATAAGAGAATTAAAAACCTAAGGTGTGCCCCCATACGATGAGATATCACAATACAAATAGTATAGAGCCAACTCATCAACAAGAAAGAAAATGGTCACGTAACATTCTCGACAACATTTAGCCAAGTAGCCGACGAGATAAACGATCTCTCGAGTCACCAATAAAAAGTAAAATACAAGAAATATTAGCAATCAAACAAAATGGCTAAGTAGTTGCAATCCAATCCCTTGAAAATCTAGAAATAAGATGAAAATAAAAAGAAGAGCCTCAGATCTTCTCAATAAAATCATGAAATAAATTGTTGGTCCTCAATAAAAGAATTTATGTTCTTGGATATAAAACACGTAGAAAATGTCCACATTACATTCACTTCGCAACCCTTCATAGGTCGTTTGTAGAGGTATCATACATTGGGCTCATATTTAAGAGCACACATATACAACTATATTGAATGCAGCACCATGACCTGATGTCTACTCTCCCATGTGGGGATTAAGTCCACAAGTGAAAACCAAAACCAACTCATCTAACCACTAGAGAAAAAAGGGGAGATCTAAACAACTATTCTACCTATAGTTTTCCTCCAAACCGATCCCCAACTACTACCTCTAACACTAATTCTTAAGGGTTGCATCACATAAAAATAACTCTCCAAATAAGGGAGGATCTCTATGGGGACAACACCTCATGCGTCTATAACCAAGAACTAGGCTCCCAATACCCAACATCTTCACAAAGAAACCCAATTCCCATCACTCAAGAATTTCACAAGGATATCACACTTGAATTAGTATTCCTCATTAATCGGGTTCTATAAGACACCCACTTAGGTGAATAATACATTCCAAAAAATATTATTATCGTTATTACTATTTTAATCATAAAGTTTCCAGTGTCCTACGTTTAAATTCATTGGCTAGTTGTCGTGTTCCCACATTTTCCCAGGGTCCAAGCATTGAACCCAAGACTATGATACTAAATGTAATGCCCATAAAAATCAACTCTCGAATAAAATTTAATAAAAGCTACGGTAGTTTTTTTAAATTTATTAAAATGGTTTGCAAGGTTAAACATTACAAAAAATTAATAAATTTCTCGGTTAAGGCTTCTACACAACCTTGTGGAAGTTGGAATTAAATTAATAATTAAATATTATTAATTTTATTCCTTAAAATATTTATGGTTGTTTAATTTTTTTACAAAGTTCCATTAGCCTATTTTAATACTTCCTTATTAATATGTGTTTAAAACTCCTTTAGTTCATTATCACCCACCATGAACATTCATTTTATTAATTTCCACCAAGAGTTCACCACTAGGCTAACCACTAAGGGGGCCATTCACCCCATTTCCCATGACCTTATTATTTAAATTTCATTCCCAGAATAATGCCACCCACTTAACTGATTTAGGGATAAATTTGGGCCATATAATTAAATTTATCCTAGCCCTTACATTTGGGTTTCCCTAAATATATTTATATCTTTCTTTTTATTTCCATTTACCCTAATTTCTCATTCATTTTCTCATTCTTATTTTGCAGGTTTGGAGGAGGAGAAGGAGGTGAAGCCATGGAGGCCATTAGAGGGGGTTTGAAGCTCCATTTTTATTTGAAGTTTTTTTTGTTGTAAAATCCTAGATCCACACATTTCCTTGGTGGGTATTGTTTTCCCTTCTTTATATATTTTTGTTTGGTATTTTACTTATAGGTTGGATGAATATATAATGTGTATATACCCATTTGGGTATTGAATAAAAAATGCTAAATACACACACACACACACATGTATTTATATTTATATGTTTATTTGACTAAAATACAAACAATTTTAAACACAATACTCATAATTCTTTCGTATACATTGTGGTGTCTACAGACCTAAAAGGGATGCTCCTAATGTGAAAGACATATAAAGCTGTTTCAAGCTTTCCAATTAAAAACCTTCAAAAAAATCATGCTCGATACTTATTTGTATAAATCAAATAGAAAAAACAACAAATAACAAAATAAATAATAAAATAATTACAAATTCAAAATAGAGTTTTTTCCCAAATAGTATTCTTGTGCATAATTTTTATTACTCATTTTATTAAAAATATCTTTGTACAATATGTGTCAGCTATAAATATTTACAATTTGATCTCTTTTTATACACATAAACTATAGTTTCTTATACAAAATAATTCGACTAAAAATAAAATCTAGAAAACTCTAATAAAAGAGCATTAGAAACATTGCATGCTTTTATGCATGCAAATAAACCTTAATTGATTTATTTATTTTATCCTAAAAGGTGCGTAAAAAAGCTATAAGACAAACTAGAGACTATCTAAAAATACTAGATCATGATCTACAAATACATGCAAAACAACAAAATATTGTATATCCTAAAAATAGGGGAAAAGCCTCAATTATACTTCCAAGCCTTTTTCTAACAAAAGATAAATCTAACTTGGGTTTGGGTCGAAAGGGAAATGAGCTCCAGAGATCAATGAATGCAACATATGACCCCACAAATCCCGAGTAGTTTAGAAGCAACAACACCTATATGGTTGGTCATGGTGGGTAGTGCCACAAGCATCGATTCCTTGAACAAAGTTATAGATTTTTAGATAATTATAATATTGTTTTTGAAATTTAATAATTTCATTTTACCCTATAACTTGCTTGGTGATGGATATTTATTATAGCTTTTACCCATATAAATGGCATTATTTGTATATAAAATTTTAACCTCTATCTAATTTTTAGTATTTTATGTTGCCAAATTATTAAAAATTATAGTCATGATTCATACTCACCGTTATCTTTCATGTTTTTGATAGGAACACTTACCCAAAAATTGAATGCACGGATATATAATTGATTTTAATGGTATGTACAAGGAATTAATTAGAACGAGATGATCCCAATTCTATTTTTTCTTCCATTACACCCATTAATATCTTAAAAACAAATGAGAATTGCACCCAACTATATAATACATTCACTTTCATCTTTTATAAACAACAATACCTAACTATGAGAGCCGCACATAGATGAAGAATAATTTGTAAGATCGTATCATCAAAAGAATGGAATAAGAGGAACTAATATAGTTATAGTCTCTTACATAATTTTTGTTTTTATTTTGGTTAAATTTATATGGGGATGCTTTTAGTTCCAAAATGATTGAAGTTTTTAAATTTCCAATTATAATATGAATGTCTTTCAAACATGTACATCACATGTATGATTTAATGGTCTTATTGACAACAAAGATACAAGCACTCAAACAATAAAGAGTTAAAATCCATGTAAATAGAAGATCCTATTTTTTACATATATGTGTTTAATTTGGGTGGCCACTAACTAGTTTAATCTCCAACTTTGTATTCCCAAACATCATGCTATTCATGAATTTTAGTTAGACATAACAACTCCAAAGTGGTAATTGAAAAACACCCTCCTTGTAAATTAGAGAGTAGTTTGTAGTCAACAACATAATAAATTGTATGGAATCTCATTATAAACGTTTGGTTGGAATACATGTATTTCTAATTGTTATCTCTCAAAAGTACACCCCAGTAGAGAGATGGTTACAGATTTCTAGGGGCTTACACAATTGATCTCTCTCTTTTGTAGATACAATGGAAACAAATTAGGTCTATGAGTATACCTATTTTAAGGTGAGTCTCTAGTATTAAGGTAGTTTCCTTATTGATGTATCTTAAATTGTTTTTCCGGATTAAGGGTAAAAGATGGCTATGAAATAAATGGATTGGGTTGATACACAAAATTTAGATGAGGCCTTTGGTGAGTATATGCACAATTGCTATGAGAAGGATTCTTGATGCATGAGCCAACCATTTTCTAGAGAAAGTTTAAGGGAAACACTTGATCGTTGTCGAGGAAAATCACAACAAGATGCGATAAGTTAACATGCACATTAAAATTTAGTAGAAAATACTGAATTTTGCAGTAGGGTAAGATGATTGGTTAGGGAATTTACATTCACAAGACTAATAGAAACATACACAAGACTGCAAATAATTGGAAAGGTAGAAAATACTTCACACACAGAAGGCAAAACTGGCAAAAATTGCTTCAGTACTCCTATATCCAAAATTCCTCCAGAGAATCTCCTTGTGCTTTGCAAAGGCACACAATATATAGCAAAAATAAAATTTTCCCACCCTTCCTAAAAAATACCTAAGGCTGTACTTGCCCATGCCTACTAATTTTATCCTTTATTTCGGTTAAATTTATATGGGGATGCTTTTAGTTCCAAAATGATTGAAGTTTTTAAATTTCCAATTATAATATGAATGTCTTTCAAACATGTACATCACATGTATGATTTAATGGTCTTATTGATAACAAAGACACAAGCACTCAAATAATAAAGAGTTAAAATCCATGTAAATAGAAGATCCTATTTTTACGTATATGTGTTTAATTTGGGTGGCCACTAACCGGTTTAATCTCCAACTTTGTATTCCCAAACATCATGCTATTCATGAATTTTAGTTAGACATAACAACTCAAGTGGTAATTAAAAAAAAACCCTCCTTGTAAATTAGAGAGTAGTTTGTAGTCAACAACATAATAAATTGTATGGAATCTCATTATAAACGTTTGGTTGGAATACATGTATTTCTAATTGTGATCTCTCAAAAGTACACCTGTGAGAGATGGTTACAAGATTTCTAGGGCTTACACAATTGATCTCTCTCTTTTGTAGATACAATGGAAACAACTTAGGTCTATGGGTATACCTATTTTAAGGTGAGTCTCCGGTATTAAGGTAGTTTCCTTATTGATGTATCTTAAATTGTTTTTCTCGGGATTAAGGGTAAAAGATGGCTATGAAATAAATGGATTGGGTTGATACACAAAATTTAGATGAGGCCTTTGACTCGAGTATATGCACAATTAATGCTATGAGAAGGATTCTTGATGCATGAGCCAACCATTTTCTAGAGAAATTTTAAGGGAAACACTTGATTGTCTTGAGGAAAATCACAACAAGATTGATAAGTTAGCACGCACAATAAAATTTAGTAGAAAATACTAAATTTTGCATAGCGTAAGATAATTGGTTAGGGAATTTACATTCCCAAGACTAATAAAACATACACAAGACTACAAATAATTGGAAAGGTAGAAAATACTTCACACCACGTAAGACAAAGCTGGCAAAAATTGCTTTAGTACTCCTATATCCAAAATTCCTCCCGAAGCTCCTTGTGCTTTGCAAAGGCACACAATATATAGCAAAAATAAAATTTTCCTACGCTTCCTAAAAATACCTAAGGCTGTACTTGCCCATGCTGCTAATTTTATCCTTTATTTTGGTTAAATTTATATGGGGATGCTTTTAGTTCCAAAATGATTGAAGTTTTTAAATTTCCAATTATAATATGAATGTCTTTCAAACATGTACATCACATGTATGATTTAATGGTCTTATTGATAACAAAGATACAAGAACTCAAATAATAAAGAGTTAAAATCCATGTAAATAGAAGATCCTATTTTTACGTATATGTGTTTAATTTGGGTGGCCACTTAAATCCGATTTTAATCTCCAACTTTGTATTCCCAAACATCATGCTATTCATGAATTTTAGTTAGACATAACAACTCAAGTGGTAATTAAAAAACACCCTCCTTGTAAATTAGAGAGTAGTTTGTAGTCAACAACATAATAAATTGTATGGAATCTCATTATAAACATTTGGTTGGAATACATGTATTTCTAATTGTTATCTCTCAAAAGTACACCTGTAGAGAGATGGTTACAGGATTTCTAGGGGCTTACACAATTGATCTCTCTTTTTGTAGATACAATGGAAACAACTTAGGTCTATGGGTATACCTATTTTAAGGTGAGTCTCTGGTATTAAGGTAGTTTCCTTATTGATGTATCTTAAATTGTTTTTACGGGATTAAGGGTAAAAGATGGCTATGAAATAAATGGATTGGGTTGATACACAAAATTTAGATGAGGCCTTTGACCGAGTATATGCACAATTGCTATGAGAAGGATTCTTGATGCATGAGCCAACCATTTTCTAGAGAAAGTTTAAGGGGAAACACTTGATTGTATCGAGGAAAATCACAATAGATAAATGCGATAAGTTAGCACGCACAATAAAATTTAGTAGAAAATACTAAATTTTGCAAAGTAGCGTAAGATGATTAGGTTAGGGAATTTGCATTCCCAAGACTAATAGAAACATACACAAGACTGCGCAAATATTTGGAAAGGTAGAAAATACTTCACACACAGAAGACAAAGCGCTGCAAAAATTGCTTCAGTACTCCTATATCCAAAAGTCCTCCAAGAAGCTCCTTGTGCTTTGCAAAGGCACACAATATATAGCAAAAATAAAATTTTCCCACCCTTCCTAAAAATAGCCTAAGGCTGTACTTGCCCATGCCTCCTAATTTTATCCTTTATTTAATAAAAGGATAAAATAATACAAACTAGTGCAAGAGGCATTCATAGCCTTTGATTACATCTCAGTCAACTGAAGTTGACTATTTTATTTTTAATAAAGTTGGGTGAATAATTTTTCTAAAAATAAAATTGCTTGCTAGGCAAGCTCTCTCCATGGCATGCAACTTGTCTCTTCTCTATTCTATCTTCTTGTGAAGCATGCAAAAATCAATTCTCTGCACCTGTGAGCAAAATAATTACATCAATTGCAATACCTTGCAAAATAATTCATCCAAATATCAATCTGACTTGGACTACCTTTGTCTCTGATGTTGACACTCATTTTGTTTTCTAGTGATCACATGGATAACACTTGCAACTCCACTTCAACTCCTTGGTGTGGGGACCACCTTTGTCTTATACTTGGTTTGGCCACCTTGGTGGGCTTAGCAATATAAAAGGGTCGACCATTTTTCATGGCACATGCCACTATATTCTCCACCACCTTTTGATAAATACACACATGTATATACTTGTCGGCCTTTTGCACATTGGATAATGTATAGTTTAGAATTCACCTTTTAGTGATCATTTGGCATAATTGGTTGGCCCCTTTATATTATTTGCATGCACTATGGTTGGAATTTTAAAAGTCATTTGTAATGATTTTGTTTAGGCGGACACGTGGGTTGTCCCCTTCCTCATGGTGACTCACCCCTTGGTAATTTTGGCGGTGGCATTTGTAACTTGAGTTGAGTTTGATTACAACCCTGGCGGTTTACTTGGAAAGTTGGTGATGCTCCTAGGCCATCGATCTTTGTACCTCTATCTTGATGTCGTCGATCCTTGGACTCATGGTTAGGGTTTCTGATTGTGCATTAATTGTGGTCGGGGAACTAACCGTGGTTATTTGTCTTGAGTTCTGAGCATGATCCTCAGCCATTTGATCTTTGTCCTTGATTTGTGATCATCGATCTTGAACCATGGTTGAGTTCGAACTTAACCCATACTTGGGCTTGGGTGGTAAAGGGAAGCTTGGGTCTAATCATCATTTCATTTGGATTTTTTGTATGCGGGCGAAGCCCTCAAGGAAATGTTTTTATGCCATTGTTGTTCTTTTGGAGCTCAGCTTGTTATGGTCTTTGTATGGCCTTCATGGTCATTATGAAGCTCGGTTTCTCTCTATTTTTGGGGTCCCTATGAATTCTTGACTGCTATTGGTGTTTTTGAGATCAGCCCTTCTATATATTTTTGCCTTCGATCTACGTGACATGTGCATTCTTATGGTTCCTTTGTTGGTATTAGTTGTCCTACTTTCTCTCTTGGCCACCATCATTGAGCTTTCTAAGCTTGGGTTTTCTACTTCTTTCGGGAAAGATTTAGACTCACCTTTTATTCTTTCTGAAGGTGCCATTTGCTTGATCATTGGAATCTCGAAAGTATACCTTCTCTAGTCTGTGAGCTTTGTGATTATTTTTTGAAGGTGAGACTTTGCTTCCCTTATTTGTAACTTATTTATCTCAGTCAGTTTGAGATTTATTGACATTAACACCTCGAAAACCTTGTGTGTCTATGTATTTTCATTACATTATGATATCTAAGCTCAGAAATCATTTTGGGTGTTCTGATTCTAAAACCATCATTAAGGAAGGTGAGTCCATCTCAATCCTTCATCTTACCATAATGTGAGTCTCAAGCTATATTTCATACAAAATGAGTAGTTGTTTGTTATACTGTCATTCTTCTCTATTTTTTGTTCTGGGAATTGCAACTTTCATTTGTGGGTTTCCCAAAAATGAGTTTCTTTCATGCTTAGATTTTACCCAGGCTGATATTTGTGATCGTCGTTATTGTATGAAATGTGAAATATACATTTCTTGCTCTTCCGGTTGTATTACTTCTAACACATTCGTCACTTATAATGTATTCATTTTTAGAAACCGTCATTTAAAATTCTCCCTTCTTCTAAATGTTATTACTTACACAGAGTAGCCATCCGAATCTTCCGAGAAACTCGAAGATAATAACTCTTATATATGTACTTTGGAATTTCTTAGTTCTTAATAAATTTGTTCCTCTCAGAAAATATAGTTTAGTAAGGATTGTAAATAATTCACTTCCCTTGCTGTGGGTTTGCAAGTTTTCCCTTACTCTGATAATGCAATCCAAAACTAAAAGCTTGTAGCTTTGATCCTTGAAATTTCATTGAAAATGCTATGAGAATATTTTCTCTACCCTTTTAATCTTTAAATAAGAACTCTCTGACCACTCTTATGATTCAAACTCTGGGTTTTTTCTCAATTGAAAGCTTCTGATATCCTTTCTTGTTCTGATTTTCTTTAATATTTGAACCTGAATTGTTGTTGTTTGAATATTGGAGGCCTCGAAACAATGCTTATTTTTTAAAGTTCATTATATTTGAAGCTTTTTTCCATCCTCTAAATGGTTGCTTAATCTTGCACTTTCCATTTCTTAAAAACTATGAATATTTTATTTAATATTGAGCTCCGAAGATATAATGTGGCATTATGAACACTTGATACTTGCTTCATTTTGGAAAACTATAGTTCAGGATGGCTGTATTTTTAGTATTATCTAGCAACTTCATTTCCCTTCATCTGTTTAATCTATAAAGAATTCTCCAAGCACTTCAATCTGATGAATGAAAGTATAGTCCATTTCTTTTCTACATTATATATTGTATTTCCTTTTATTACAGCTCTGATATGTATGCTGGAAAAGTCGTAAATGTCCATTTTACATGGTGAAGCCTTGTCAAAATTTTCCTAGAATCTTCTCTCTCATCCTATTTAAGATGTAATCCCTTCTTTCCATTTAGCTTTAGCTTCTTGAAATCTAATTCTCCCTCTTCTACTACAACTAGAACAAGTGTTTCTATCTTCCACTCTCTCTTTTGTACTGTAACCTCTTCCATTTCATAACAGTTGTTGGAACTTTTAGTTACATTCTTCCTTTTATTGCATGCACTTATGACTTGTCTATTTTTATTTTTGGCTGCAACCTGTACCTGCACACTTAGGAAAATAGTTAGAAAATAATTAGGATTTTTGGCCTCTCTTATGTCCATGTTTTCTTCTTTCTTTTCAGTTTCTTCCTTCTGAGTGAATAAATCATGCATGCAATTTGTCCTTCAAGTATAATACATCTTACACTTGGGAAGATTCATATGCATGAACTAGGATAGTGTAGGAATATGGTTTGATCCTTGAGCTCGTGACTGATAGTTAACTCTTTTCTTTTCAGGTACCGAGGCTTCTTTAATAGAGATGAAGAAGAGGCTGGAGTAGAGATGCTTCGATAAAAAAGAAATCCCCAAGGCAATGATGGGTTCACTCATACTCCTTTGCTTTCTCTTTCATGCATGTGTACCTTTCTTTTCAATAGTTATATTTTAATTTTTAGTTACATCCCATGGCTTGTGTGGGAAACATTTCAAAACTCCTTATGAATATAACATTGAATTTTGTAAATGAGTTGTATATTTATTTTTACATTTCTACTTTCTGTATGGATTTGTATAATGAAGTAAACAACTCAGTAACACAATTGAATGTCTTAATCATGAAGGAAATAACATTGAATAGAACTTGTAAAATTCAAGATAATGAACTCGATTTTTGTCATCTGTACTTATGTTTGTTGTGCCAAACCTTAAAACTTCACCTATTCTCAATTGGATGTCCTCATCAAGACAACACAAGCTTGTCCTTTGGGGCTTGTGTTCTTTTCTTCAGGATGGTCATGAAATTACAGACTATGTGATCTGCTACGTTTTTAATAGCACACATAGTTGCAGATTTCATGTAATCTTTATAAAAATCAGCGATATGACATAATCTAATATAATCTCCCTAGCTTAGGTATACTTCACCAATGCTATCCATCGTAAAAAGTTTCGAGTTTCCCATTTTTGCACATGTGCAAAAATTGTCAACACTAACCACTCGAGTGAATGAATTATTTATGATTATTTGGACATATCCTATTTTCTTAAAATTTCTCAATCTTAAAATTGAAAATGGGGCAACAAATTTCTCTAATAAGAAAGAACTATTTTTGGTTTTGAACCTAGACCCTCTTGGATTTTAACCATCTTTTGGCCCCTTTAAGGACAATTTTCACTCATGTGAATAATATTACCAAGATCAATACAATAAATTGTAGAACATATAATGAATATCTTTTTCGTGTTATGATAAATGACCCATGGAAAACATGTGGTACATGTGGTTATTTAATTTTGACCTTTTATCTTGCAAGTTTCCATTCATTTATTTTTCTTTTCTAACAAATCAAACACTATTTGATCAAAATGTTAACAATGTAAAATTA